>OU015469.1:6862870-7161840 GCA_907164805.1 Brachyptera putata
GACCAATATACGTCAAGTGTCCGAGAGCGAAGTCAGAGCCATTGCCGACGACCGAGCCCGAGTGAAGCCATGCAGCATCTCCTCGAATAATGCAATGATGAACGAGGAGGAGGGTATGGTAAACGTGACAGATCTGGTCCTGGATGATTCAGAACAAGAGCCTGGAATGAACACGGGAAGAGTTGGTCACGTGAGACGTGATCCTCAGATCATGATCGTACATTACTGGAGCGAGCGCGCGTTCACTTGGCGAGTCAACAATGTGATGGAGAGGAGACTGAAAGATTGCATCAAGCATCATCAAACAATTCTGAGGTAGGTTATATTGTAGATTAGTTTTAGGATGTGTTGTATTGTATTGTTTTTATCATCATCCCGTTGACTGGTACGGGTATCGTATATAAGTATATCATATAAAGATATGATACACATGGATATGAATACATGAATACATCAGCCACTAGTAGGTAACAGTGTCATGATCAGCATGGTAAGATAAGCAATAATAGCACATAAGGTGTGAGAAGGTAATATTCAAGTTGTACCCAGAAACTCGTCTAGATTATAGTGAGGTTTCATGAGGAGCTTTTAGGTTTCGTCTGAAGGACGTAGGAGACTGAGAGCTGAGAATGAGGTGGGAGTTTGTTGTAGATTTGTAACGTCACATCATAGCATCGTCAAAGCAAGGTCAGTGAACAATGGGAAATCAATTATATACGGTTGAACGTTGTTTTAAAAATGAGGAGATATATGAAATTCGAAGAAAAAAGTTCTTGTACGATCTGCTATAATTAATTTGATTGCGATAGCTATCCTATAGGTTCAAGTACATCGCAATCAATATTTCAATGATGAATTGAACGCTCTAAAACATTATGGAACTTACAATGTAGATCCAACCCGGAAACGGCGGGAGATCATGACGACGACTTTATTGAAGTTAGAAATAGCGAACTAGAAATGATCAAAAAAATCACTAGAAATGATCAAAAAAATCCAGTTGTTCATGGTACGGGCAAGAAAGGGGAAGTAGAAGTAGACGACGAACTAATTGAACCCAATCGCAGAATATGGATTCATTTAGGAAGGATTTCAAAAGACATCACTATAGACAGATTAAAAAAGTTTCTCTCAAAAAAGTTACCCAATGAAGAAACTGTGGTAGAAAACCTGGTCTCTCAGGGGGACTATAGCCAATTTTATGCATCTTTCAAAATTGGGGCCGATTTTTCAATTCAAGATACATTGATGAATACAGAATTCTGGCGTCAGGGCGCAGCTGTGAGAAAGTTTTTTCTGAGACGAAGACAGCAGAGGGAGGAGACTTAAGAAAGGGAGAAGCTTCAATTTTCTTTACCAATATTCAGAGCTTGTCGCCTGGAAAAAACTTGGAACTACTTGTCCTTAGTGAAGACTTCGATAGGCCCATAGATATTATCATGCTAGCTGAGTACTGGCTTAAAGACTATCAAATTCAGAACACCGTTATACCGGGTTACAATATTATTTCCAATTTCTCTCGATCGCGGTTTCATCACGGTGATGTAATTATTTCAGCGAAGACGAACATTGATCTTGAACCAATACACTGCTCAAACTGTGAAGGAAAGATCTTCGAATGTGCCATCTCGAAATGGAAACATAATGGTTTATCTATCATACTAATTCGGGTATACCGATCTCCAGGCGCAAACATCGAGCAATTCATTGTAAAGCTAGAAGAGACTATTTTATTAGCTATGTTAAAAGATAGCAAAGGAGGAAGAATTATAATCTGTGGTGACTTTAATGTCAACTTTCTATGTAATAGTCCCAGCAAAATGAAACTGTTTGACCTATTCGACTCGTATGGTCTTCATGTAGTGAACTCTGAAGCAGCAAGAGTTACTCCCACCTCGTCGACAGCAATCGACCTCATTGTAACCAACCTTCCAGAAGGGTTGTTCTCATACAAAGTTATGGACAGTGGTCTTTCGGATCACTATTCTCTGCTCCTTGACAGAACTATTCCGTCCATTACAGTGTTATTAAAAGCTCCCGTCAATCTCGAAAAAAGAGGATTTTTAGTTTGAAACAGAAAGATTTGTTTTCACAATGCTTGAGCTCAGCGATTTGGGACTCGGTGCGGAGTGCAGACTCTATAGAGAGAAAGTTTACATTGTTTATCGAAATTTGTATGCACATTTTCGATACCAGCTTCCCAAAAATAAGCTGTAAAGTGCGACAAGATAAGAAAACAAATAAGTGGATTTCGCAGAAATTAAAGGATGAGGCATGTGATTTAAGATCTCTTTTCTTTGAGTTAAAGCAACCAGGTTCGACCAGCATGGATGCGGCCCGATATAAAGATGCGAAGCGGAAGTACCGGACGAATCTGCAAAACGCCAAGAAGAGCAGCAATGATACATAGCTGGTGCGCCGAACACAAGCAGCGCTTCTTGGAATGAATTATTATTATATGTGATCATTATAAACTTCTTGGATACGATCCAATATCGAGATGTGTTGGATATTTTAGCCATGTCATAAAAGATACGTCGCCGGTTCGCTGTTCTCCCAATGAGCTACCGAGATATTACTCTTATATTATGGCTATACTTAAGCGGGCCTAACATGACGCGGATTGTGTGCGGATCCGCAATCGCGTGCGGACAAGGATCGGCCATATTGTAATATTAGCCAATCAGATTGGCTAATGTTACAATATGACCGATCTGCGTCCGCTTGCGGTTGCGGATCCACACACAATCCGCGTCATGTAAGGCCCGCTTTAGAGTGACGATACTTCCTGGGGCTAGCCCTATAGAGGGCTTAGATTCACCCAAGGTGTAACGATTACATGTTACCACAGGTCCTTGTGCACTCTCTTCTACCCTTTCTACTGTGATCATTAAACTTCTTGGATACGATGCAATATCGAGATGTGTTGGATATTTTAGCCATGTCATAACAGATACGTCTCGACCGGGAATTAAACCCGGACCTTCAGATTGCCGGTCCGCTGCTCTCCCACTGAGCTACCAAGGATATTATCCTTCTGTCCATAGGGCTATATAGGGGGGGGGGAAAAAAAGAGGAAACCCCCTTGGCCCCCTTTTTTTTTCCAGGGGAAAAAAAAAATTCCGGGGGAAAAAAAAAAAAATTTTTTCCCCAAAAAAATTTTCCCGTTTTTTTTTTTTTCCAAAAAAAATTTTTAAAAAAGGGGGTTTTTAAAAAGGGGCCCAATTTGGGCCCCCAAAAAAAAAGGAAAATTTAAATTTTTTTTAAAACCTTTTTTTTTTAAAAATTTAAATTTTCCAAAAACCAAAAATTTTGGGGGAAAATTTCCCTTTAAAAGATTTTTCCCCCCTTTTCCCCCCCCTTTTTTTAAAAAAAACCCCAAAAAAAAAAAACCCCCCCCCAAAAGGGGGGGGGGTTTTTTAAAAAAAAAAACCCCCTTTTTACAAAAAAAACCCCCCCCTTTTTTGGGGGAAAAAATCCCGCCTTTGGGAGGGGCCCCAAAACCCCCTTTTTTTAACCCAAAACCCCCCCCTTTTTTTTCCCCCCCCCAAAAACCCCCTTTTTTTTTTAAAAACCCTTTTAAAAAAAAACCCTTTTTTCCCCTTTTTTTTTTTCCCCCCCCCCTTTTTTCCCCCAAAAACCCCCCCGGGGGGGGGGCCCCAAACCCCCCTTTTTTTTTCCCCGGCCTTTTAAAACCCTTTTGGGTTTTTTTTTTAAAAAAAAAATTTTTTAAAAACCCCCCCCCTTTTTTTTTTTTTAAAAAAAAAAATTTTTTTTTTCCCCCCCCCCTTTTTATTTTTCCCCCTTTTTTCCCCCCCTCCCGGGGTTTTTTTTTTTTTAACCCTTTAAAAAACGTTACCAAACCCCCCCCTTTTTTTTCCCCCCTTTTTAAAAAAAAGGGGGAAAAAAATTTTTTTTTTTTTTTGGCCCCCCCAAAATTTTTTTTAAAAAAAAAAAATTTTTTAAAAAAATTTTTTTTTTTTCCCCCCCCCAAAAAACCCCGGGTTTTTCCCCCAAAAAACCGGGAAAATGAAATTAATTTCCCCCTTTTAAAAAACCCCCTTTTTTTTTTTAAAAAACCCCCCCCCCCCCCCTTTTTGGGTTTTTAAAAAAAAAAAATTTGGGGGCCCCCTTAAAAAAAAGGGGAAAGGGTTTTCCCCCCCCCCTTTTTTTTAATTTAAAATTTTTCCCCCCCCCCCCCCCCCCTTCCCAAAAAAAATTTAAAATTTTTTTTGGGGGCCCCTTTTTTCCCCCCTTCCCCCCCGGGGGGGGGGAAAAAAAAAAGGGGGGAAATTTTGGGGGGGAAAAAAAAAAATTTTTTTAAAAAGTTTTTTGGGGTTTTTCTTTTTCCGGGGGAAAAAAAAATTTTTTTTTTTTAAAATTTTAAAAAGAATTAAATTTTTTGGGGGGGGTTTTTTGGGGGGGGGAAAAAAAAATTTTAAAAAATTTTTTTTTTTTTTAAAGGAAATTTTTTCCCCCCGGGGGGGCCCCAAAAAAACCCCCAAAAAATTTTTGAAGGGAAAAAAAAAGGGGGGTTTTGGGCCCCCGGGGGGGGGGGGGGGGGGGGGGGAAAGGGGGGGGGGGGGGAAAAACCCCTTTTTTTTGGGGGGGGTTTTTTTTTTAACCCCCCTTTTTGGGTTTTTTTTTTTTTTGGTTTTTTTTTGCCCCCTTTTTTTTTTTTTTTTTTTGGGGGGGAAAATTTTTTTTTATTTTATTAATTTTTAAAATTTTGGGTTTTTTTAAAAAAATTTTTTTTAATTTCTTTTTTTTTATTTTTTTTTTTAAAAAAAAATTTTTTTTTTCCCCCCCCCCTTTTTGGGGAAAAATTTTAAATTTTTAAAACCCCCCTTTTAAAAATTTTTTAAAATTTTGTTTTTGTTTTTTTTTTGGGAAAAAAACCCCCAAAAAAAAAAAAACCGGAAACCCCAAACCCCCCCCCTTTTTTTAACCCCCCCGGGGGTTTTTTCCCCCCGGGGCCCCCAAAAAAAAAAAAAAAACCCAATTTTAAGGGAAAAATTTTGGGGGGCAAAACCCCCCCCCCCCCAAAATTTTTAAAAAAAAACCCCCAATTTATTTTTCCCGTTTTTTTTCCCAAAAAAAAAAAAAAAAAAATTTTTTTTCAAAAAATTTTAAATTTTTTTATTCCCTTTTTTTTTTCCCTTTTTTAAAATTTTTTTTTTTAAAAATTTTTTGGGGCCCCTTTTAAAAAAAAAAAAAAAATTTTTCCCCCCCCCCCCCCCTTTTTTTAAAAAAGGAAAATTTTTTTTTAAAAAAAATTTTTTTTTTAAAAAATTTTTTTGGGGTTTTTTTTAAAAAGGGGGGGGGGTTTTTTTTAAAATTCCCTTGGGGGAAAAAATTTAATTTTTTTAAGGGAAAAATTTTTTTTTTTTCTTGCCCCCCAAAACCCCCGGGGGGGGAAAAACCCAAAGGGGAAACCCCCCCCCTTTTTTTCCCAAAAAAAAATTTTTTCCCCCCTTTTTTGGGGGAAAAAAAAAACCCCATTCCCCTTTTTAAACGGGTTTTGGCCCCCAAAAAAACCCCCCGGGTTTTTAAAAAAACCCCCAAAAAAAGGGGGCCCTTTTTAAACCCCCGGGAAAAATTTTTTTTAATTAAGAAAATTTTTTTTTTTTTTTTTGGAAAATTTTTTTTAATTTTTTTTTTGGGGTTTTTTTTTTTTTTTTCCCCTTTTTTTTTTTTTTTGGGGGGGCCCTTGGGGAAAACCCCCCCCCTTTGGGAAATTCCTTGGGGAAAACCCCCCAAAATTTTTTTTTTGGGGGGCCCCCCCCCCTTTTTTTTTTTTTTTTCTTTTCCCCCTTTTTTTCCTTTTTTTAGGGGGGGAAAAAAAAAACCCTTTACCCCCCGGGGAAAAAAACCCCCCTTTTTTCCCCCCCCTTTTTTTTAAAAAAAAAAGGGGACCCCTTCCCCCCCCCCTTTTTGGGGGGGGGGGGGAAAAAAACCCCCTTTTTTCCCGGGGGGGAAAAAAAAAACCCTTTTTCCCCCGGGGGGGGGGGAAAAACCCCCCCTTTTGGGTTTTTTAAGAAATTTTTTGGGGGGGGGGAAAAAAAACCCCCCCCCCTTTTTCCCCCCTTTTTTTTTTTTTTAAAAAAAAAGGGGGGGGGGCCCCCCCCCCGGGGAATTGGGGGGTTTTTTTTTTTGGGGGGGGGAAAACCCCCAAAAAATTTTTTTTTGGGGGGGAAAAAAAGGAGCCCTTTTAAAGGAAACCCCTTTTTAAAAAAGGGGGGGGCCCCTTTTTCCCCCCCCCAAAAAAAAAAAAAAAAACCCCCCCCCCCAAAAAAAAAAAAGGGGGGGGGGGGGTTTTTTTTTTTGGGGGGGGGGTTTTTTCCCCCCCCAAAAAAAAAAGGGGGGGGGGGGGGGGGTTTTTGGGGGGGGGGGCCAAAAGGGGGGGAAAAAAAACCCCCCTTTTTTTTTACCCTTTTTTTTTCCCCCCTTCCCCCTTTTCCCAAACCCCTTTTTTCCCCCCCCCCAATTTTTTCCCCCCCCCCCAAAACCCCACCCCGGGGGGGTTTTTGGGGGGGCCCCCCCCCTTGGCTTTTGCCCAAACGGGGAAATTTTTTCCCCGGGGGGTTCCAAAAAGGCCTTTTGGGGGCCCCAAAAAATTTTCCCCCCCCCTTAAAAAATTTTTCCCTTTTTGGGATTTGGTTTTTTTAAAAAAAACCCCCCTTTTTTTTTTCCCCCCCCCCCCAAAAAATTTTTTTTCCCAAAAAAGGGAAAATTTTGGGCCCCCAATTTGGGGTCCCCCCCCTTTTTTTTTTCCCCCCCCCCCCAAAAAAAGGGGGGGAAAAATTTGGGGTTTAAAACCCCCAAAAATTTTTTTAAAAACCAACCCTTTTCCCCCAAAAAAAAATTTTTTTTTTTTTGGGGGTTTTTTTTTTTTTTCCCCCCCCAATTTTTAAAAATTTCCTTTGGCCCTTTTGGGTTTTTTGGGGGGGGGGGGGCCCCCCCCTTTTTAAACCCTTTTTTAAAATTTTTTTCCCTAAATTTTTTTTAAAAACCCCTTTTGGGGCCCCCCCCCCCCCCCCAAAAAAAAAACCCCGGCCAAAAATTTTTAAGGTTTTTTTTTCCCAAAATCAAAACCCTTTTTTTTTCTTTTTAAAAAAAACCCCCCCCCCCCTTTTTTTTGGGGGGTTTTTTTTCCCCCCGGGCGCCCCCGGGGTTTTGGAAATTCCCCCGGGGTTTTTTTGGGTTTAAAATTTTTAAATTTTTTTAACCCCAAACCCCCCAAACCCCCCCCGGGGGGGGGTTTTTCCCCCCCCCTTTTTTTTTAAAAAAAAAAAAAAAAAATTTTTTTTTCCCCCCAAAAACCGGGGAAAAAAAAAGGGGGGGTTTTTTAAAAAAAACCCCCCCCTTTTTTTTAAAAAAAAAGTTTGGGGGTTTTTTTTTTAAAACCAACCCCCCCAAAAAAATTTGAATTTGGGGTTTTTTGGGCCCAAAAAAAAAATTTTCCCCCCCCCCCTTTTTAAAAAATTTTTTAAAAAAAAAAAAGGGGGAAAAATTTTAAAAAGTTAAGGGGCCCCCCTTTTTTTCCCCCCCCAAAAAACCCCCCAAAACCCAAAAACCGAAAAAACCCCTTAAAACCCCAAACCAATTTTTCCTTTAGCGGAAAGGAAAGGGCCCGGAAAAAAGGGTTTTTTCCCCAAACCCTTTTTAAAAAGGGGGGGGGGGGGAAAAGGGGAAAAAAAAAATGGGGGAAAAAAAAAAAAAGGGGTTTTTAAAAAAAAAAATTTTTTTTTTTTAAAAATTTTTTTTAAAAAACCCGGGCCCCCCCCCCCAAAAAAACCCCCCCAAAGGGGTTCCTTTTTTTCCCCTTTTTTGGGGGGGGTTTTTTTTTTTTGGGAAAAACCTTTTCCCCCCTTTTTTTTTCCCCTTAACCAAAATTTTAATTTTTTGGGGGGGAAAGGGGCCCCTTTAATCCCAAAAAACCCCCCAAAAAAACAAGGGGTTTTTTTTTTTGGGGGGGGGGGAAAAAAGGGGGTTTTTCCCAAACCCCCCCCCTTTTTTAAAAACCCCTTTTTTCCCAAACCCCCCTTTTGGGGGGTTGGGGGTTTTGCTTTTTTTTTGGGGGGAAAGGGGGTTAAAAACCCCCCCCGGGGTTTTCCCCGGGGAAAAAACCCGGGGGGGGGAAAATTTAAACCCCCCCGAAAAAGGGGGGGGGGAAAGGGGGGTTTAAAAAACCCCCCAAAGGGGGGGCCCCCAAACCCCCCCCGGGGAAAAAAAGGGGTTTTTTGGGGGGAATCCCCCGGGGGGAAAAATTTTTTTCCCCCCAAAAAAAACCCCCCCCCCTTTAATTTCCCTTTTTTGGGGTTTTCCCCCCCCCCTTTCCCCGGGGGCCCCCCGGGGGGGGAAACCCCCCCCCCCAAAAAAAAAACCCCCCCCTAAAAAAGGGGAAAAAAGGGGGGGTTTTTTCCCCCCCCGGGGGGAAAAACCCTTTTTCCCCTTTAAAACCCTTTTTGGGGGGGGGCCCCCAAAAAAACCCTTTGGGCCCCCCCCCCCTTTTGGGGGGGGGTTTTTTTTTCCCCAAAAATTAAAAACCCCCCCCCCCCCAAAAAAGGGCCCCAAGGGGGAAAAACCCCGGGGGGCCCGGGAAGGGGTTTTTGGGGGGGGTTTTTTCCAAAACCCCCCCCCGGGGGGAAAAAAAATTTAAAAAAACCCTTTTAAGGCTTTTAAAACCCCCCAAATTTTGGGGTTTTTTTCCCTTTTTTTGGGTTTTTTAAAAAAAATTTTTTTTCCCAAAAAAATTTTAAAAAACCACCCCCAAAAATTCCCCCCAAAAAAAATTTTTAAGGGCTTCCCCCCTTTTTTGGGGGGGGCCCCCCAAAAAAAACCCCTTCCTTTTAAAACCCCTTTTTAAAAAATTTTTTTTTAATTTTTTTTTGGGGGGGGGAAAAAACCCTTTTCCCCCCCAAGGGCCCCCTTTTTTTTGGTTTCCTTTAAAACCTTAAATGGAAAAAAATTTTGGGGGGGAACAAAAACTTTTTTTCCGGAGCCCGGGTTTCCCCCCCTTTTTTTTTTTTTTTTTAAAACCCCCCCTTTTTTTAAAATTCCCTTTTTCCCAAAAAACCCCCCAAACCCGTTGGGGTTTTTTTCCCCCGGGGGGGTTTTTTAAAAAAAAAAAATTTTTTCCCTTTTCCCCCCCCTTTAAATTTTTTAAATTTTTTTTTTTGGGGGGGGCCCTTTTTAAAAATTTTTTGGGGGGGGGGTTTTTTTTTTTTTTTCCCCCTTTTTTCCTTTTTAAAATCCGGAATTTTTTTCCCCGGGGGGGGGAAAAAAAAAATTTAAAAAAAAAATTTTCCAATTTTCCCCAAAAAAGGGGGCCGGGGAAAAAAACCTTTTTTGTCCCCAACCCAAAAATTTTTTTTTGGGGGAAATTTTTTTTCCCCCGAAAATTTTTGGGAAAGGAAAAAAAAATTTTTTTTCCCCCCAAAAAAAAACCGGGGAAAAAAATTAAAATTTTTTAAAAATTTCCGGAAAAATTTTTTGAAGGGGTTTTTTTAAAAAAACCCCCCCTGAACCGGGGGCCCCCCCCCCTTTTTCCCCTTTTTATTTTTTAATTTTTTCCCCAAATTCCAAAAAAAATTTTCCCTTTTTGGGGTTTCCCCCCTTTTTTTGGGGGGTTTTTTTCCCCCCCAAAAAATTTTTTAAAAAACCCCCTTTTTTCCCCAAAACCCCCCAAAAAATTCCCCTTTTAAAAGGGGGAAAAGGGGGGGCCCCCCCAAAACCCCAAAAAACTTTTTCCCCTAAGGGCCCGGGGCCCCCCCCCCCCAAAAAAAAAATTTAACCAAATTTTCCCCCCCTTTTTTAACCCTTTGGCCCACCCCCCTTTTCCCTTAAAGGGAATTTTTCCCCTTTTTTTTTTTTAAAAAATTTTTTTTTTTCCCCGGCCAAAAATTTTTTTGGGGGGGGGCCTTCAAAGGGGGGTTTTTAAACCAAAACCCCGTTTCCTTTTTTTTCGCTTTTTTTTTTGGGAAAAAAGGGGTTTTTTTTAAAAAAACCGGCCCCCCCTTTTTTTTTTTAAAAGCCCCGGGGCCCTAAAACCCCCTTTTTTTTTAAAAAAAACCCCCCCCCCGGGGGGCCGGGGCCCCGGAAACCCCCTTTTTCCTGGGCCCGGGGGGGCCCCCCCCAAACCCAAAAAATTAAACCCAAAAGGGGCCCCCCTTTTTTTTTTTTGGGCCCTTTTAAAAAAATTTTTAACAAAAAAACCCTTAAAACCAAAAACCCCTTTTAAAAAAGGAAAAGGGGGGGTTTTTTTTGGTTTGGCCCCTTTTTTTTTTTTTCCCTTTAAAGGGGGCCCCCCAAAAATTCCTTTAAAAAGGGGCCCCCCGGGGTTGGGGGGGGCCCCCCGGGGGGGGGGTTTTTTTTGGGGGGGGGGGGGGGGGGGGGGTTTTGGGGAAAGGGTCCCCCGGTTTCCCTTTTTTTAAAAAAAATTTTTTTTAATTTGGGGCTTTTTTTTTAAACCCTTTTTGAAGTTTTGGGGTTTTTGGGGCAATTTTTGGGGGTTTTTTTTTTTTTTTAAAAAAAAAATTTTTTTTTTAACCCCCAAAAAAAGGAAATTTTCCCCCGGGGCCCCCCCCCCTTTTTTCCCCCCCTTCTTTTTTTTTTTTTTCCCCCCCCCTTTTTTTTGGGGTTTTAAAAAAAAAAAAAAGGGGGGGGGTTTTTTTTTTTTTTTTTAATTTTTCCCCCCCCTTTTTTTTGGGTTTTTTTTTTGGGTTTTTTTTTTTCCCCCCCCCTTTTTTTTCCTTTTTTTTTAATTTTGGAAAACCCCCCCTTTTTTTTTTCCCCCCCCTTTTTTTTTTTTTTCCCCCCCTTAAACCCCTTCTTTTCCTTTAAAAAAATTTTTGGGCCCCCTTTTTTCCCTTTTTTTTGGTTTTCCCCTTTCCCGGGTTTTTTTCCAAAATGAAAAATTTTTTCCCCCTTCCGGGGGGCCCTTTCCCCCCTTTTTTCCCCCCCCCAAAAAAGGGGACCCCTTTTTTTTTTTTTCCCGGGGGGGGTTTCCCAATTTCCCCAAACCCCCTTTCAACTTTTAAAAACCCAAAAATTTTCCCCCCCCAACAAAAATTTTTTTTTTTTTAAAAAAAAAAAAAAATTTTTTTTTTAAAGAAAAAAAAGGGGAAAAAATTTTAAAATTTTTTTTAATATATTTAAAACCCCTTTTTCCCTTTTTTTTTTTAATTTTTTTTTTCCCCTTTTTTCCCTTTTTTTTTCCCCTTTTTTCCCCCTTTTTTTAAAAATTTGGGGTTTTTTTCCTTTTCCTTTTTAAAATTTTTTTTTAAGGGGTTTTTTTTTTAAAAACCCTTTTGTAAATTTTTTCCCGAAACCCAAATTTTTTTTTAAAAAAAATTTTAAAAAAATTTTCTTTTTAAAAAATTTTTTTTTTTTAAAAAAAAAATTTTTTTTCCAACTCCAAAAATTTTTTTGGGTTTTCCCGGCCCTTTTTTTTTTTAAAACCCCAAAAAAAATGCCCAAAATTTTTTTTTTTGGAAAAATTTCCCAAAAAATTTTTTTTTTTCCCCCCAAATTTTTTTTTAAAAAAAAAAATTTCCCCCCGTTTTGTTCCCCCAAAAAAAAAATTTGGGAAATTTTTTTTTTTTTAAAATTTGGGGAAAATTTTAAAGGGGGCTTTTTAAAAACCCCCAAACCCATTTTAAAAACCCCCAAAAAATTTTCAAGCGGTATTACTATCATATTCCTGTAAAACCAAACCCATCGCCTGAAAAATTTGGGGCACATACCTCTCTCCATGGAGACCTTCTATGCGGTAAGTGCCCTCTCACGATCTTACACCAGTTACCAGATGTGTTCATGCCTTGTACATGCCAGACATGTACAATAGTTCCATCACAAGCGACATGGACAATCGTCTTTATTTAGCATAAATAGCTATAGGCCTATGGCAGTACAGTACATAATAATAATAATGATATAGTAAAAAATACATAATACATACAGTTTTATTCTAACCGAATATAATTAAGGGTGAAAGGTCATTATGTTCAAATCTATTCACATGTGATACTATATTTACTACATTCTCTCTCGAATTCCTTGATGTCTCGAGTATTTTGTACAGATGCTGGTAGATTTTCAAACATTTTTATACCATCATATAGCGCTGTATCACTATTTCTCTTATTCTCTTCAAATTCATAATATGTTTTGTGACAATTTCTTATTCTATGTGCATGTACTCCATGTCTCTGTACTACTCTTTCCTTAAGATACTCAGGCAGAATTCCCTTCTTTACCTTAAACACAAATATTAACATGTTGAATAATATTCTTTGTCTTACACTCATACAATTTAGTACATTCAACATATAATCATTCTAGTATATTTACTAACTCTAGGAATTACCCTCATACCCCTGTTTTGGAGTCTTTGCAAACAGTGTTCTCCTTTTTCTCCCATAAACTGCATTATTGTTGAGCAATAATCGAAATGCGGTGCAACAATGCATTTATATATTGATAATCTAGTATTTCCTCGAAGTTGAGTGCTTACTCTACCAATAAATGTTGAACCTGTTGAATTGAGATAATCAATGATATCTTGAGCTGGATTTCCATGCACGCGATTCTCGTGTCGCGCGTCAAAATTGCGAGTGGCGAACATTTTGAAAGTCGCTTGGCGATTCAAGAGTATAGACATCCAGCGACAAAAACTTGAACTACTATTGGCGGAAATTATTTTGTGCATCTGTCAACGTCTAGTCGAGGTCGATTATCGATAAATCGCCGGATGCAGTATCCGAAACTGTGTACTTCCGCCAATATCGCGAGCTCATACCGCTCGAATGTTGAGGAAACCTCTACTTTCGTGACGCGATCGACGACTTGTCCCTGATTGGTCAGTAAAGGAAAATGTCTGCCGTCTCGCGACTTTGAGCCGCCATGACGCACGATATGGTATCGCGCGACATGAGAATCGCGTGCATGGAAATCCAGCTTTATACCATATTCTGTTCAGTTTGACCGGTCCGAAGTTATTTCAGAATGTGTGAAACTTTTTAATGTCATTTCAGGTGGCGAAGACGACCTACTCCTACTACATGGGATTGTTGAGCAGCATCACAAAAAAGTAGTACACATCCCAACTGAAAAAAAAACTGATGCTATATTCACAAGCCGCAAATTGGAATAAAAAATAATAGAATATAACATGTTTCATCAGTCCAAATTAATCACATCAATAATGAAGCCGCCCCCGTTAGCTCAGTCAGCTGAGGCACGTTTCAGAGATTGAAGTGGCCGTTGGGCGTGGGTTCGAGTCCAGCATAAGGCATGGGTTTTTGTAAACGTCCTTTCGCCTATCATCACTTCATCGTTGCATCATCACCCGCTCATTCGTACGCCCGTATAACCTAGCTGTTGGTGGGGTCGTTGAGCACCATAAAAATAAACGATAATGGACAGGTTCTTATAGTATATGTAGATACAAGTAATGATGAATAATTACAGATATAAGCGAATAACTTTTGTGTCAAATTTGAAATATAAATGATCAGTCAATCAACTTGTTACTACACTTGGTTACTGATGCTAACTTTCTACGTCACTTAATTAGGCCCCGAAAACAAATCGTAAAATACGGTCGGTCTTGAAGGAGCAAACTAATAAAGGTTTGATATCAAATCGATTCATGTTGAGAATATTCAAGAACATTTTCAAGAGCAATGCCGGAACCAGGCAAACGCAACATATACGTGGTGAGATAAGAGTAGTGATGGGTACATTCCCGGAATTTATCATTTGTGGAATATTCCCAAGATGGGAATATTCAGGGAGTATTTTGTCCTTATTTACACTTAATATAGAATGAAAAACACAGACAAAAATATATACAAAAGTATCAATATTCTTCATTCATTCTTCATAGATGGCTGCGTATATGCCTATTGAATATATGCATACGTTAATACGACGACATGAATGAAGAATAGGCCTACGAAGAAATAGAAAACTGTTGAGCCTATAGGCCTATTCACATTTATTTGTACAAAGTCCATATGAAAAATAATCGCGAAACATTACATAACAAGGGTGAGCGCGCTCAACCTCGGACACCCTTATATAGAAAAGAACCTTGAGTTGATTGCTTCTATTGACAGAAAACCTTAAATAGATTCTTCTGTGAAAATAAATTCTCAAATTGATTGTTTCTATTGACAGAAATCTTAAATACATTGCTTATATTTACAAAAAACTTACATGGTTTCTTCTATTGACAGAAAATCCTGAATTAATTAAATTCCATCAACAACAGAATATAGTTCCTTTAGTATTTTGCTTATAGGCCTATTAATCTGTAACTTTTATTAAATGCTTCTTTTTCCATGTTGCTTGACCTCACCAACAGCTAGGTTATAGAGGGTACAAATAAGCAGATGATAAAGAAATGGTGAGGTGATGATAGATGAAAGGACATTTTAAAAACCCTAATCTTACGCAGGATTTGAACCTGCAGCCCTGGAACCAGAAACAGATACGCTTCCTCTAGACCTTGATGTATATATATATATATATTGCTTCTAGTGGAATAAAACCTTGTATTGATCTCTTCTATTTACAGAAACATGAAAAAAAAAGTTTAACAGCAATATTTGTATGTATAGTGGTCTCAGTTTTGTGTACCACATATTGTGTTCATATAGTCAACATGCATATTATTTTCAAAACATGTGCAAATGGCCTGAAGTCCATTCATATAAGCGCGTTAATGATGCAACGATTCAACTTGAACTACACGTTACACAAAATTACAAAATGTTTCGCAATTTTATTGTTTAGATCCTATTTTGGCTTGATTGAATTCAAATTATTCATGATATATTTGTGTTGGACGTTAACATACGGAGAGCTGCGTCGTCTTTCTCGACATGATGCGAAGGTGACATTGGCGGCTCGCAGGTGTTCGGTGACGTCCTCCACGGACACATTCAAAAGAAGCCTAGCCTTTGAATTGTATGTCAACTTTAATTAGAGCTCAATTATCTTGTAAATTAAATGACACTGATAGTTTCCTTGATGTTTGCTCATATAGCACTGCTTGCTTGTCGATTGTTGCTGATTGAATTGAAAGAGGTATGAAAAAGGTAATGTAATTATTATAACAAATTCATTTAAAACCAGGAAATAAAATGAACAAAACCGTTGCTTATGGAACCAAAAGTGGGCGGTATTGAATTATAAAATATTTACGTTAAGCCTATGTGGACAAAAGTTATTATCGTTCGATGTTAGACCGTAACCAATTACAATTTCAAAGCGCTTAAATTTATAATATACGTAGAAAACCAGCGATACTATTATGCATAAAAAAGTCAGCGGATTTTGAAAACCTATTCCATTACACACTGGGTGTGATCATAGCAGTTTTTTCTTCAATTTGTTACTTAGAAAATATACAGGCTATGTGGACAAATTTTATGAGTACCGGTATGTAGTCGAAGATTGTAGAAATTTGCATAACCCAAACGCAATAATTTTACAGAGAAATTTACATACATACATACATTTACATAGAAATTCAGCGATTCTAAGCGACGAATAGGTGTTTTTGGTCCCTGTTATTTCAGCCAAACATATAAACTTGTGTGTTTCCATTTCCACAGTATGGTGAACACGCTAAAAAACTGAGTGAATATTTACTTTTTCAAGAATTAATAAACCATATGAAATTTGAGGATAAGCTTGATGTTCAGTTATTTGATCTCTATTTCATTTCTATTTGTTGAGCCATAATTCAGAAATCAAATAATCTCACGCTCCAAACATTCGTTATAAACTTAGGAAACTGTAATGCATTTATGTAGGCCTATTCTAATCCCAAGGTAGTATACAATCTTTTGAATTGATGTTATTTTGCTTAATCGAACATTTTTTGGAAAAGACTAATCCTTTAATTTTTAAATCTCATTACCCAACAATGTTCAACAGGCATCGACAAACAACTGAGTAGGCCTACACTATTCAACCTTCAACGACAGACCATACTAATTGATTTTATTTCAGTTCAGGCCTTGTCCTAATCCTAAGGAATATTTTGAATTTTTAAATGACAGCCATGAAACTTCAATTTATAAGAATTTTAAGAAACCATAGGTAGGCCTATTGCAATTTTCTCGTAAATATTACTATTATTATGGCCTACTGTTGGATTATAAACTGAGCTAGTGTTGACTTGAATGGAGTAGACCTCCACTGAACGCGGTAGTAACTCGAAATTTTACGTCATGCCAGAGATGGCCGGTCAATTGTGATCGCAAAATATATTGTTTCAAAATTAGGCCTGGTAAGGTCAAGTTTTTCAACATCCCCACCGTCTCTGTTATCACTTGTATCAGTTTTTCTGACACCACTGAACTTGTTTTGTTTGTTGAGAAAATCTACTTCGTATTTTTGTGACGGAGGCAGAGATAAAGATGGTCGATAACGGGGATTGTACCTACGGCCGCTATCTACCACTCACTGATCGACCTAGTCTTCACCATATGACCAACAGAGTAGGTTAATGTTTTCCCTTCCTCCCATAATTACAAACATGGTGTTAACTAATTTAAAATGCAAAATTTCAATGCAATTGCTCCTGAATTTCATTAACTAAGGTCATCAACTCAATCAAATTTAAACGAAGAACTTCATGGCTTAGGCCCTACAAGAAATTGAAAACTACGTATAATAGGAACTTCACACTAATATAAACTCTGTCGTGCGACTGTGTTGAACGAATCATGAACAACCCATTTCAACTCTTCCGTCAATTTTGCCTACGAAGATTTCGTCAAATACTGCAACTAAAAATTAGGCTAGGTCTACTTAAACTACACCATTATTTTGTGGACAACTAAATGCACACTTCTTTTATAGTGTATTTATCCATTATTGCTGGGGCAGCCACAGTACAACTAAAGATAAATTACTTTCAGTTTGAATTGTTTGCACCACTAGGCCTAACGACTGTCAGCATTAAGCAAAATATCAAAATGCGCATCACAATGAATCACGGTTGATCGTAGGTCTACTGTCATAAAGAAAGAAAAAGGTGTAATTTTATTATAAGTAAGTCTTTGAGTAGCCTAAGCCTCTAGTTTTGAATAGGCCTGTTGCTTTTATTGAATTAGGTTAGGTTAGGTCAAATTAGTTTAAACCCAAGCATACCGGTGCACAATTTTTCGAAGTATGGAATAGCTGAAATTAATGATCGAATTGGGCCTAGATATCCATCAAGATCCAAATCTAGACTCACAGAAAATATGTTTTCATCAAATGAAATGACAGTGTAAACATTAACCTCTATCATAAGATTATTTTTCACAATGACAGCTGATTCTGAACGGCAGCGGCTAAACCACGAACTTGAGTTTGACAACTGACACAGCACAGCTGTGAAAGAGGAAGCAGTTTAATCGTAAAATTAATGGGGTATAATATTACTTTGAGGTTATTCTCTTGTGATAGTATTCATTGTAAGCCTGCCCTATGTAGGCCTAGGCCTACATTTTAATTCATTGGCTAAACATTTCTGTGAATTGACGAATTAATAGGCTAGAAGAAGTTGATGGTTTGTATGCCTGGGCTAATTATACCTGTGGGCAACCTAACCTTAAGGGGTTAATATTACAAATGACAATGATACAGAACAACATTACATAGGCCCTACCAATTTCAGTGTAATTACATGGCAAAATACCATACGCCTAATATTATTGCCTATTATGGTTTCATAATAATAGAAAGCAGAAAGAAGGAGAAGCAGATGATGGGAGGAAGACGGAATGGCTCACCGGCTTCGAGATCGCAAGCAGCCCTAGAAACGACGGTGGAGCTACCTCCACCCCCAAACCCGACTAGGCCTACGTTGGATTGGGAGATTAGACTGATTTGATGGTTTCAGACTTCAATTATAGAGGCCTAAAATAAATATTACCTTCACTTATGGCACCTCAGCCTAGTATTTCACTCCATCTTCATTCTTGAAGACTTTGAAGTACCGTAACGTAACAAAATACGGTTAATGTGTTAATGATCTATGTTGATAATGAATTTTGTTCACTGTGCAACTCAAGAGGGCAGTGTCATTATTTCAAGTAGGCTCTATCCTGTTTGTCCAAAGAAAGAGATTCAATTTTGAAAAGATATGTCAGCTGATACACATCCGTTGTTTATGCTAGTTACCATCGTTACGAGAGAACCAAAAGTGGGCGGAGCTCAATTTTTTTCGGTTTTTATTGAATTATAAAATATTTAGGCTATGTGGACAAAAGATATTATCGCAACGCGGTAGACTATAACCAATTACAATTTTGAAGCGGTCAAATTTCTAATTTACTTGGAAAACCAGCGATTCTATAGAGCCCCCAACTAAAACTCCACGCCAACAATGGAGGTGGGTGTGTCCTAACCTGTTTTTCTGAAGTATTCTTTGATTATTTAATTAGAAAATATACAGGCTATGTGGACAAATTTTATTACTACCTAGTCGAAGATTGTAAAAATTTGCATAATACAAGAGCAATAATTTTCAATTTACGTAGAAATTTAGCGATACTAGGCGACAAATACGTGTTTTCGGTCCCTTTCTGGCCAAACATATAAGTGTGTTTCCACAGTGTGATGAACACGCTAAAAACAAAAATGAAACATAATTAATATTTTGCCAAGTTTCTTTAATATTTCCTTTCGAATTATTGAACAAATCTCTGTAATACTTTTCCTTTGCACCCACTATCAATTTATTAATTTTATTTCGAAATATTGTATAATTATTTCTCAGCGTAGCTTTGCAAGCATTGGTACAATCTCTCCATTCTCTAAAGAATTGATCGCGCTTTTTCAATGCTTTTCGTATATCATCAGTGATTCAGTTTTTCTGCTTTCTCGTGTTTGGTAAATTAGAGGAGGATTGATAATAAGATTTGTTATGACATTCGTTGAATGTCGATAATAAAGCATTGTACATCCCCTCACAATCCGTAAATGTTGATAGATTATTCCAATCACAATTTTGAAGCTGCAGATTTAATGAAATTAGAATTTGATCTCACAAATATATGATCGATACAAGATGTATTCAATTTATCGAGTCAAAACTCTTCTCTGGTAATGTCATGTATACACTTCACAAATCCGTTTCCCGCTAACATGTTATCGTATTGAATAATGATAAAACCATCTGCTTGTATTAAATCCAAATTTACATCACCTGAAATTACAATATTTCTCTCAATGTGGTTATTAACAAAAAATTCTAATACTTCTAAGAATTGAATTTTACTAAAATTAGGCGGTCTATTTATAGATAAAATTATAAGTGTAGTTCCATCTCTTAGAGTGAGAAAACCATTCAAACTTTCAAAATGATCAAACACAAATGGTACCTCTGAGAACGTTATTGTATTTTTTACTAACAATAATAACCCGCCACCCGATTTACCTAGCCTTAATTTGTGAAAAGAATTATAGACATTAAAGGAACAAAGTTCAATATTTTCAAACACTCAAACTTCAGTCAGCAACAATACATCAAAAAACCCGACAAAATTAGAGAGAAATACATTCAACTCATTCCAGTGCCTGCATAAGGATCGAATAGTTAGATGTGAAAAAGTTGAACCATTTACGTACTCGAATATTATATATATATATATATATATATATATATATATATATATATATATATATATATATATATAATATATATATATATATATATATATATATAATTTATATATATATATATATATTAAATATATATATATATATATATATATATATATATAATTTATATATATATATATATATTAAATATATATATATATATATATATATATATATATATATATATATATATATATATATATATATATATATATATATATATTCTATTGGTTATTCAAGAAAACAAAAGATGCATACAGGTTGACTAAATCCCGCAAAAGATGTTGTATACACCTTGTCTGCAGGTAAATTAAACAGAAAAACAGTATTTCTCTTAATAATAGCATCTACTCATCAACTCGAATCTTCTCGTGTTCACTAGAGATAATAAGGTATTTACATACAAATATCGGGAGAAGTACGAAATATAATTAAAATTACAAAATTATCTAATCCAACGTTACTAACCATCGCTTAACACTGCGCTTTATTTCGGCCATAAATTCTAAATCATGTATATTCACAGGCATATCGTTGAATAAAGTTGGAACTGATATTTTTAGCAGTCTTTTACCATAACTATTAATATATCTGGGGACCACACAGTATCTACAGTACTTTGTTCTAGTGCCATAATTATGATTTTGATAATTTTTATATTCTTCTGAAAAGAAATATTGAATGATGATTTGACATTTATGAATTATGATAATAAAATAATGATAATAATAATTATTGTTATATGTTCATTCAATAGCTCAGAAGCCACTTTCATGAGGCCTACATTCCCTTTTGAACAATACAAATTGAATCCTAGGTCTATAGACGACAGTAGGCAAGGTTTGTGTCGAACCTGAGGTTTGTGTGTTTACTGCGCATCTGCAATATTTTCTGTCTCAAACAGTCACCTAGGCAGGAAAATTCGATATTTGACTGAATTTTTCATACCATACAGCAGGGGTGCCCATTCGGTCGATCGCGATTTCTAGTCGATCCACTCAATCTATTATACAATTTTGTATTGACAATTTATTGGAATATCAATACATTATAGTTCATTGAAATCTTTTGTTTTTGAAATGTGGATCTTCGACCAAATCTTGATGACCAAAATCGTATTAACGGAGACATGTCCAAATGTGTCGTGTCTTGCACTCCGAGTGAAGCCGTTGTTAGGGTCAACACACCTGTGTGAATCAGACTTCTCTGATATGAACTTTATCAAGTCAAAATACAGATCGGAAATGACAGATGCACTCTTAGATGATTGTATGCGGTTAGCTGTTACCAACTATTCACCAGATTATCCCAAATTCGGAGTTAATATG
Source organism: Brachyptera putata (assembly GCA_907164805.1). Taxonomy (NCBI): domain Eukaryota; kingdom Metazoa; phylum Arthropoda; class Insecta; order Plecoptera; family Taeniopterygidae; genus Brachyptera; species Brachyptera putata. The sequence goes on from OU015469.1 coordinate 6,883,870, forward strand.
CAGTGCAAATCGTCAAACAATTGAATGGTAAGCCCATTCATAAATACTATAAACCAGACATCGAAATGAACAACTATATTGATCAATTTGGATGATGTGTCATATTTGCTTGAGTGAATTTGTGGTCTTTTACACATTCACCCCTTAGTTTTGATGGAAACAATATTATAGCTGGGTCGATCATGAACAATTCTTTGATGAGGAAATAGATCTTTCCTCCAGAAAGTCTGGGCACCCCTGCCACACAGGTAGTCTATAGAGTATGAAGACGCGGTAACATGAATACTTCATCATTTGCATGTCGTATATTCCGCTATTAAGTCCGGTCGCGTTATTATTGATTTTCACAATTGTTTCGTGTTTCTGTGGAAGTTTTGTCAGTTGTTTCACCAGCTCTGCATTCAATAAGACGAAGTTTTACTATTCTAAACATCGTGCAGATATTGCTGTTGAAGATGGTGCTCCAAGGGTATAACAAGCATGATTTCTGTACCAGGATGCTGTATTATTGCGGTAAGTCTGCGAAGTTTCTCTCTCCATGGCGATTCGGTCCGAGCGCTTATGACAACAATCGATTTCAGGTTTTAATTTTCTGATCCATCAATATGCTCCAATTTTATTCGTTGTGTTACTGTGAGTGTATTTAGTATATTAACAATGTTCATGGTGGGTAACATGCACGCAATATGCTTAGTATTGCATGACCAACTTCTGATCATCATTGACAATCGATTCTTATTGCTAGAGAAAGTATTTAATGACTCTATATTAGCTCGCGTAGTTCCTCCGACTGCCACTCAGTGGGCGTTAGTGTCGTCCACAGATAGAGCTGAACACCACCTAATTATGAAGCATTCTCGTTGCATTTTTACGTAGTGAAATGTGTATATCATTTGGTTTTTGGTGTCTCATAGAACTATTTTACACCTAGTATCGACGACAGACAAAGGTTCCGAGCGACCATCACCCCTATTCCACAACAACGGCGCACAGGTGGTTCAAGCATGCTCAAGTATGATCACGTAGTCGATACAAAATTCGACGAAAAAGACAAAGAAAGGCCGCCGAATAGACTAGTGTTGATACAAGTATTGTTACATTTCTGAACTCAACACTGAACTCAGTTCACCGGATCGTGAATAGAATTCATCAATTCGTTCATATATTTTAATCGATTTCAAATTTAGTTTTAATGCAATGTTATTAATTTTATAACTGGTGTGTTTCCCTGCGGTGGCTGATTCGATATGTGCCTTCAACAGACAGCAAAACAACCACAAATCAAATTCAAATGAATTGGGTAAAAGGGAAAAAGAGAACATTGTTTGGCTTTTGGTGAACTTTGGTACGGATAGCACCTCTTCCCAGAAAGATGTATACATCAAGGAATGTGACGTGGGAAGAGGAAATATCCCAGGTAAAGTTCACAGGGTAGCTGGTGTTTAGTGTGGACAGGAGTGAGTTTAGAGAGTCAACATCATGCGGCCAGATCATGGAAATGTCGTCGATGAATCTGAACCAACAGAGAGGTTGTTTGGGAGCGCGTGACAGGAAGTCTGGCTCGAGTTTTCCTATGAACAGGTTGGCATAGGAAGGGGCCATGCGGGTTCCCATGGCTGTGCCATCCAGCTGAAGGTAGTGCTGGTCAAGATGTCTGAAGTTGTTCATGGTGAGGATCTTTTGCGCGAGATTTAAGAGGAAGGGGGTCGAGGGTTTGGCGTGAGTTGGGCGTGTGTCGAGGTAGTGTTATTGCAGACAGTTCGTGTGTGGGGGAATATTCGTATAGAGGGAATTGACATCAACAGTGACCAAGTAGGCATTTTCGGTGATGGCTGGTCATAAAAACCTATTAAATTTATTTCTCGTTTGTCTTTGTTATTCCAGGTTCAATTCGCAGCTACAATTACATAATGACTGTCCAAATACACATCGCTTATGTAGCATATTGTGCTTAGTTTGGGTCAATTGTTTCAATTCTATTTTTAGAAACTATAATGAATGAATAACGTGACAAATTCTGAATAATTATTGCGCACTTTATTACTGGAATGAGTTTTCTACAAGCTGTCCCATTATATATATATTTTTTAATAACATCGAAACTTGATACAAAATCATTGTTTTGTCCCATTATACATCACAACTTCTGCAATTGTATAGAGCCCACATTCTAGAATGGCAGATCCTGTAACTTCTTTAATTATCATATCACATGATGAATATTGTGTGATGTGTAGGCCTATTACAGAAACCAAAAAAAAATGTATAATAGTCCTCATATCTATATAGCATATGCTGATGAATATCTCGCCCGGATTAAAATCATGAATGAAATGTTTGGTGACTATTAATTATGAATGAACTCCAGCAATTCAATAAAATGTGTAAACGTTTGAACGTCAAACGTAACATAATAAATGAGTACCTGACTCGGGAAAGATTTCAAAGGATTTCGAGGGAAAATCCACATCGAAACAGGTGGTTTTCTCAGAACTGTTCAGTTGATGATTGGCCTAGGAGGCGATCGTTGCGAGCGAGCTAGCGACCCCTCGACAAACTTGAAGTAGTGTGGAAGACTGCCACAGCAGCGCCCAAATCACGGATGAAAAGCGACACGCAAATTCGCCAAAACTAACGCTATGTTTTGAACATGTTTTGTGGGTTGTAGCAATTTGTTCAACGATTTTTGTTCGAGGTGATCGCTTATAAATTATTGCATCGAAGGCACACCTGGAGAATTGTTCCAATATCTTCACCCGTTCTCGCGATAAATATGGAATATAGTAAAACTTTGAATATTTTCAGTTCCGTCAATATTAGGAACATGGAATATTGAAATATATCGTAATCTTCTTCAACCAATTTCCGTTTTAATGACATTTTGTTCATTGATATTGACCCAGTAGTTTTCCGTCAATGGCAACGTATAACTGTGAACGATGAGAATCAAGAGAAAACAGCGTTGTGCGTTTTCGCCGTGTATATGCACACACAGTGTCCATATCTCCCTCCGTGTCACGTGGTAATTCCCGCTGGTCAGGCAAGCCATCACGGCCTCGCTATTGCACGTGTTATTTGATGCGTCTTGTTCAGTCTAATATATATTAGGTCATTGGTCTATACTGCGCATTCATGTAATTCACGTTTCTATGAGCACTCTTACAATTGGTTGAATTCAAGTGCTCACATTCTCAACAATGCCTGGGGGGACATTGGAATATATCTAGTTTTCAGATTGATAGTGTAGTGTATAGTTCTATCATTTTGATCCAGGAAAAATCATGAAATCGTTCGAAGTGGTTCTAATTATAATATTTTTTCCATCTTGCACTTTGAATTGAATTGAATTGAATATTGGAGTTTTACGGCGCGTCAACGACGAGGTTATATCGCGCCGGTCTTGCACTTTGTAGGCCCACAACTCATATTTTAGTACGATTCGCTTTTGTGGTAGGCCTACTATTTTCAAATGCAGTTATTTCAAAATATCATGTTTTCGATTCTCAGTACTTGAATCTCTGAAACTATTGCAGACAATCACTACAAATTGTCAGCACAATTATACATAAGTGTTCCCAGTGATGTATTCGTAAAAATAAAAGTACCAGGGCGGTGATAACTTGAAAAAACACTCATACCAACTCGCGAGGGGGGGGGGGAGGGGGAAATATTATTATTATTAATATTATTTTATTTTATTCCAAAGGATATATACATTCAATGATGATAATATAACATGTATTGAAAGTCAATCGATGATTAAAACTTAAAACAATTACACAACTATTAAAATTCATTCAAAAATAGTCAATCATTCATTCTATTATATATTACACACATTTATACATTATACATTAATATTATTATATACAACTATTATTATTATTACAATTATTATATTATTTTACATTTTCCAATTAAGGAAATAGGTAGATCAAGAAAAAGCTGCTAACTTTTTTCTTTAGCGGTTAAATTCCGTTAATATTTCTAATTTATATAGTTTATAAAAACATTACATTTTCACTGTAAAAATAAAGTTTTAACTTTTATAAATAACTATTATCACGTAGTCAGATAAAAATAAAAGTTATAGAATACAAATTCAAAAATGATAGTTAATTAAAATCATGCTGATACATTTGATATATAACTTAAAATATAAAATTAATTCATAGATGCTAAAATAAACTTGTGAGCCGTATCATGCCACAATGTCAATTTTAGGAGATTCCAATTCAAATATAAAATAAAAATGATGTGGTTTACCTTTGCATCTGAAATAATGAATACATTCCTTTCTAAGGTAGTAGAAAAAATGTTACAAATTGACTCTACACTACATTACAAGATTCTGTCATTATTGTGAAGTCTGACGTTGCAAATACATATTGGTAGATTCCATCTATCAGGATGCAACATTGTGCATTTACAAGTTAGCTGGTTCAAGTTGGCTTTATGTCGTCAAATATGGGTTTCAAAAAAAAAGGTACAGGGGCGCGCCTTGCCCCAAAATTAAAGTACCAGGGCACCGCCCCGGCCCGAATACACCACTGAGTGTTCCATACTTGTGTACAGTATATTGGGCCGTTGATCTTCATTTCGAGAAGTCTTCAAGTGAGTAATACATAGAAGAAATGTGACGTAAGATCGGAAACACAATTCATCACTTTAAAAATGTCCATCACTCAAGTCAAAAGCTACATAAACTCTGCATTCAACTCTTGAATTTCAAAACCACCCAAACCCTTCGGTCATTTTTTTATGACTGTTATTGAGAAGTGTATTTCACTCAGCTTTACAGTTATTCCTACATTTTTTTAGGGGAATGTATATATTTTGTACTTTTATATATTATACATTTTGACTCCACGTACAATAGCTGGCTTTACTGAAGCTTATTATTCTTAAGGCTCATATAGCTTTACTAATACGCTCTTTCGTGTCTCCCCTATCGGATTGTCACGCTTCGCCACTGCTTGTGAGAAACAGATTCCGTAACAGTGCACATTCAACATTGTCGGCATGGGGCTTTCAATGTCACCGTGATAATCGTTACATTTCCACGGAAAGTAGTAATTTAAGAGACTGGATTATTCATTATTCTGAGTATATACCCTATTGTACTAGCATGCTACCATAATAAATTATTTATACTAGGCAATGATGGTTGTAACATGGTCGCAATGTTTGATTGATCAATATGAATTGTTTTGTGGACGCAGATACTCAAGCAACTTAGAACTGTATAGTTTTTGGAAGAAATCGGTTTCCACACTTACGGAATAATTCAAGTTTTGGAAGTTTTTGAACGAAAATGCGACAAAATGCTTTCCACAGGTCGGATGGTTCGTGCGATCAGTCTGATTTTCTCCGTGAACATGCTGGCTCATACAAGTCAGTTCTGTCAAGTTTTTTGCCCTGATCGGTTCAACCACTTCTGAGAAAAAAAAAAAACATTTTCGAGTGAAAAAAAAATGGGTTTCGAAAATTTCGAAAAATATTCGAAAAATGTTCAAAAAATGTTTCAAATTTCAAAATTGAAAAAAAAAAATCTTCGATCTTTCCGAAACTCCTACTGAATGTTGCCACTAGGTCGATACACTCAGTCACGGAGTTTCACAGTGATTGAATAAGGGCCGGTATAATAAAGAATAGTTATTTGATCGAATAGCTAACCTACCACATAAGCTATTTGACCACATAAGTTTTATGTCGTGTATTATGAGCTCTAAATTCTGTTCGAATAGTTATGTATCAGGTTAGCCGTGACTTAGTGGGAGTGCGGTTAACAATTGTCTAGGTTTAGGTTGGTAATAATCCAGGGATTTTTATTCTTATTCTGATGTTTCATTGCTCAGCACTTTCGTTATAATACCGATCTTCGTCATATTGTTCTCTTTCCAGCTCATTCCACTACTGCGTCGTTCTCCGGATGAAACCGTATTTATACACTCTCTACCCGCTCTTTCCACTTCCATTCTTACTCTTCTCAATGTACTTTTCTGTAATTGATTTCTTTACTTAGTTCCTTCCGCGCTTGCCTAGTTTCTATTATAACGAGCCATGTACTAAATAAATAACATTGTGCACTCAAATTGTAAGTATCTAATGATTATTTTGTAATTACCGGTATTGTTTAGTTAATATAATGATTGCTTGTTATATTGAATATCAATAATATATATGTATATTGGCCCTACGAATATGGAGACTTGTAAAAATAGTGATGACAGTGTGAAAGACTGAAAAATAGTGTTTGCTATAACTAGGAAAACGCCATGTGCGTTGTTAAGGTGAATCCACACGGCCGATCCCGTTGTTAGAATCGCGTTGAAAAGTGCCCAACTGGGTTGAATCTGGCCGTGTGTATTGACCAGGAACGCGGTTGTGAGTTTTGACGATCGGATCGCGAGGATAGAGCTATGCTCTATAATCGACAACCGGGTTGTTAGAATCCCGACGTTCAACCAATGAGAACGCAGTAAATTTGTGACGTCAGACTTCTGAGTGAGTGAGACAGAGAATTGACGATAGCCGGGTAGCCGCCATTTTCTGCAGATTTGTTGGTTAGGTTGGGAGTGCTAGGTCCCTAGCATAATTATTCTTCTTTGGCGTTTTTCTCTTCGCTTCCGAGCTATATTTAATAGAATAGTCGCTGCAGCTACTATGACAATGTTGTCATCTTCCATGATTATTTAAACAATAGTAACACAAGAAACGTCAAAACACAAGAAACGTCAAAAGCAATGACACCTATCAAAACCCAACCTCTAAAACATGATCGATGTATCGAACGATCAACGTTCGATATCTTCCTCGCTTCTGATTGGCCAGCGTCGACGAAGCGAGATAAGTCGACAATTGAATTGTTATGGCATCGTACACCGTGTGGATTCAAAACTCGATCGGCTGACGCGATTACCCAATCCAATTCAACAACGGGATCGGCCGTGTGTATCCACCTTTAGACGAGCGGATAGTAATAGTATGGGTAGTTATGGTTAAGAACTGCTTCGAGTGGTACCAATTTAGCACATTTTATTTTTTTTCTTCAAAATGGCTGACCCGATCAAGCTGAAAAGTTTTAGAAATGTGTATCAAAATGTAAGTCAACTTCACGCAAAATTTCATTTTTTGGGGAAAATACATATATTTTTTTTTCCGTCATGTTATTCTAAAGGGTATTTTTGAAATTTCTAAAATTCATAAAAAAAACGTTACCCCCCGATAATGCCACAAAACTATACAGATCTAAGTTAGATGAGGAACCATATTGAAAAAAAGTTTGAAGTTGATAGCTGTAGCCGTTTGATCTGTAGAGACCCGCAAAAAAAAAAAAAAAAAAAAAAAAAAACATAAAAACGAACACCCATTTTTTTCAGTATGTCAAATTGAATCCTCGCTAAAGCTCGTCTAATTATTCCTAATTTAGGCGCCTAAAATAGTCAATCAGGACATTCTGTATCCCTGCACGGTTTCCTTGATTGACAACATCTCTGGGAATCTGATCGCGCAGAACGTCTAGCACTGGTACGTCAGGGGCATCTGGGGGCGTCGCCTCATGTTGGTATATTGCGAGATTGCGAGAACGGCGCAGGCAACAATGACGTGTTGGACTATGTCGAGCCGTAGGAGTATGCCCAAAGACAGTACTGGAAACCGACCTTTCCACGTTCCGTACTGGGGTTCCACAGTACTCCTTGTCCGGATTTGGGATTCATTATACAAGTGCTTTTCGGGAAGGATGGGATTTCTCAATGGTATAACCAGGTATGACTGTTGGGTATATCCTGAATCGCCCAGCAATATCAGACCATCACCAAAATCCCTCCTTTCAAGCCTAGCTTTGATCATGTGGTTATTGAAAATGGTCTGATCGTGGGCCGATCCAGCCCATCTAGCCACAACGTCCATTATCCGCAGCTTATGGTCCGATATGGTTTGCGTGATTATGGTAAATAAACCTTTTCTGTTTCTAAAGTTCTCTGCATTGTTTCCTCCTAAATGGTGAGGAAAAGGTGTGTATTTAGTAAGGATAGACAAGGAATGTTACTGGTACCGGTATTGGTGTAGACATAAAACTGATTTTTATATCTATTGAGTATACCGATGCACTCTAATAATAATTAATACCGGTAATATAAATATATATATATATATATATATATATATATATATATATTATTTCTTCATCAACATCGAAATTGATACAAAATCATTGTTCCTCAATTGAGGTTATATGGGTAAAAGGTAGGATCGTTTGGACAGGGCACCACAAGGCGATAAAGTCATCTTCGGCGTATTATGTATTGGAAAGTTGGAAAAAATAATTGTGACCTAGTATCGTCAGGAGCCAGATCCTAGTATTCACTGGCAAATGAAAAATAAACAAAAAATCAGTCGCAATGATCGACCATGGCGGGTACCGAACCCGTCTCGTGAATGATGGCTAATGAGTGCATTAGCGACTTGACGTGTCTGTAATTAATTAAAATCTTCAGGACAAGACCAACAAACCTGAGGATAGAATTTTGATGTGAGTACAATCTATAGATCCTATCACACGTGGGAAGCGGCTAAGGTTATACAAACCTTCCTGTAGTTGCCGCCGTTCTTCCCCATTCCGTGGAAATGTCATGTGCTCCTGTCGAAGCCCGGCTATTGCCTGCGTGACTCTTTTCCAAGCTGTTGTTTTGTGGCAGCCAAGAAAATCGCCAGCAGAAATCAGCATGCATCCCGTTGCGTAGAACCGCAAGGTCAGCAGCAGCTGATCCATTGGCGATATAGATTGCATCCTAAAATGTTTCCACATTCAATATATTAGATTGGTTTTATCGGCCTTAAGCTATTTCATACTAAACGTAGCTCCATTGTATTGTTATAGGGGCGGTTAGGTACCCCCCATGACATTACGGAGGCACCAAGTAATGAGTACAAATATATGATACAGCGAATCAGTCAGGAGATTACGATCTCGAAGGTAATGGGAAAAAACCGCTCGTAGCATCCCGAGAAGAATCATAGGAACCATCCCAGCATTTACCTAGGAAAATTGGTCCCACAGAGGGTAAACCTATGAAAAATCTCCGACAAGATGGACGGTGCCGGAGATTGAACCGAGGTGCACTCGATCTATTTTCACTTTCCGGCCACATAAAGTTAGCACGTCAGCACTGAGCTGCCTGTCCCGGTGACCTGATACTCATGAAGTGTTAGTGAATGAAGTGATTGAGTCGATTATCGAATCGTTCGGAAAAATATTGATCTCGAACGACGTATCGATGAATGTCACAATTTCAATGAAATGAATAATGCAACAATGGCCACATCGGTTTATGAATACAAACTAAGCCCATGGAATGAAATAAATATAGAAACGTAAAGAGAATGAAAATAATCTTGTGTGATGGAGTTGAGATTGTTATTGATAAATTTAGATAGATAATCAAATGAATAAGCAAATCGTCGCCGTTTGTCACTAATGTGATAAAGTTGAAATCATCACTGCTTGTAACCAATGTGATAAAGTTGACGTTGTAATTGATAAAATTGATAGATTTTTACGATAGTTTAATAACGAGAATGTTCACAAGTATAGCGTTGATGTCACCAATGTCCTTACAGACATAATCATAAAGAGCAGTCGGAATTCGAAGGAAGCAGGGAAACGCCAAAAGCATTAAGCTGAGAATCCATATAATAACTCGGAGTTTCGAACGAGGGTACACATGAGATGGTCGCAGGAACCATAGTAATGGGAATCATGGCTTACCAGAGAAAGATACACACATTTAATCCCAGTTGGTTTATTATTATTATTATTATTATTATTCAATAACCATAATTCGTTGCGAAGAGTAGAAAATGATCGAGTAGTAACAAAATGGACACATGATATTATATCGATATATTGATGGAAGGTCTCGAAAGACACGGTTTGTAATCTATTACAGACATGTTGAAGTTGCGAAAAGAGAATCTAGACTCAGACTGATCTTATTTCTTATTATAATTCGATATCTATCACACAAGATGCAGTGGAATATCCCATAAATCAAGGGTGAGTCTTGTGACTTGAGAGTTCATTTGTGCAATATAATGACTAATGACTGAAGTTATACAGAACAAAGGGTATGCAAATACAAGTTACAATAATCTCACTGCTAATTATATTGTAATGGTTTTTCATTAATATAGAAAAGTATATTTTAATTGATACATCAATTAATATAATAATATAAAAATGAAAATGAGCGCTTTATGACCCTTGTTAATTTCTCCTTCCGTTTCAGGTATGTGGGAGAAGAGAAACCAGAAGAGAACAGCCCTCTCTTATATTCGACCCTACTACGTCCAATTCCTCACAATGACTCAGTTAGCCATGTGTTTCATATCGACACCAATGGGCGTATACGTGAATTGGAGCGGACAAATTCTTGTGGTTTTGGAGAACGTGTTCTTGATATCTATAACTTTAATGTTCATCGTTAAAACCGCTATGTTCATATACTGGAGCGAACCGTTCAAGAAGATATCGACCGGCGTGGAAGAAATGTACGAGAGATACCATGAAACCCACCTTGTTCCCTCGCAGGATGAACAAGTAATTCACGACAGGACTAAAAAACTGATAACGACGATAGCCAAAGGCTTCGTTTCCGCTAGTACTGTTATATGTATAACATACGTATTCGGTTCGTTCTACATTTTGTCACGTGAGAGAGAAATGTTCTTCAGGTAAGTCAATGAAATAGGAGTATTCACGATTCATTCTCGGTGTTGAAAATCGAAAATACCGAAATGACTATACACTACTGATGCGACAGTAATTTGATCGATAGCAAGCTTGACAGGTCTTTGGGGAAATACAAAGTATAGATGAATACGAAAAATGAGTTCAATCCCGTCTATGATATATATATATATATATATATATATATATATATATATATATATATATATATATATATATATATATATATATATATATATATATATTTATATTTATTTATATATATGAATCTCTCTCTCTCTCTCTATTTATATATATATATATATATATAAATGAATATATACATATATATGAACATATATATATTTATATATATATATATATATATGTATATATATTTATATATATATATATATATATATATGTATATACATATATATATATATATATATACATATATATACACATATATATATATATATATATATATATACGTTTCCCCGACGAGGAGGTATTTTTCAGTGACAATAATACCCGTCCTATCAACATCACGTGCTGTACGTTTCAACAGAAAGCCATGTACTCATATATATATATATATATATATATATATATATATATATATATATATATATATATATATATATATATATATATATATATATATATTATATTGAATATATTATAATATTATTCACTATCATGTTTTGAGTAATTATAATTTTCAGATTCTTCTTGTGTGATAATTAATGTCCATTACCAATCAATATTCAACAACGTTTCAAACGAATTTCATCGTTCATTCTCAAGTTATACGAAATATTATTCTAAAAAAGTTTATACAGCTCGACAAATATTTCGTATAACTTGAGAATGAACGATGAAATTCGCTTGACACGTTGTTGAATATTCATTGGTATTGAACACCGATTAGCACACAAGAAGAATCTGAAAATATGGATTGCTCGATATATATTGAAGTATATTTCTATATGGATCGCTCTCTTTCCAATCAGAAATTGGTTCCCCTGGGATGTGATCAAATCGCCAAACTATGAAATCACACTACTGACGTACGGATGGTGGTTATTGGCTACCCTACAGTACAATGTGTTGGTAGACGCATTCATCATGACCATCCTTCTGCACACTAACGGCCACTTGAGACTTCTGACCAACAACTTGACCAATATACGTCAAGTGTCCGAGAGCGAAGTCAGAGCCATTGCCGACGACCGAACCCGAGTGAAGCCATGCAGCATCTCCTCGAATAATTCAATGATGAACGAGGAGGAGGGTATGGTAAACGTGACAGATCTGGTCCTGGATGATTCAGAACAAGAACCTGGAATGAACATGGGAAGAGTTGGTCACGTGAGACGTGATCCTCAGATCATGATCGTACATTACTGGAGCGAGCGCGCGTTCACTTGGCGAGTCAACAATGTGATGGAGAGGAGACTGAAAGATTGCATCAATCATCATCAAACAATTCTGAGGTAGGTTATATTGTAGATTAGTTTTAGGATGTGTTGTATTGTATTGTTTTTATCATCATCCCGTTGACTGGTACGGGTATCGTATATAAGTATATCATATAAAGATATGATACACATGGATATGAATACATGAATACATCAGCCACTAGTAGGTAACAGTGTCATGATCAGCATGGTAAGATAAGCAATAATAGCACATAAGGTGTGAGAAGGTTAGATTCAAGTTGTACCTGTAAGATCTCCTAATTACCCGACTGAAGAATTAGGGGTCTTAGATAAAATATGTAACACATATATTACAATTTAAATGAATGTTGTTTATTTACTTATAAAAAACAATACAAGAGGAGCAGAGCACCCGTAGGTGGTTACTCTATGAGGGTCCGTAGACAACTTCTAGTTTAGTTATAATTTTCATACCAAGTTTGCCGAAATATCATACAAACACTTCACCCTATTGGCTGGTACAGGATGGTACAGAATGATTGGTTGCTGGACTTGACCTAAATTGTGTGCGCCTCCCCCAACAACATCATTGACAACAATTTCCGACAAAAGACTATTCTAAAAGAAGCTAAGTGCTGATGGACGAACCTGGTTGTAACTCAAATTTAGATAACAATGTTTGAAACGAAGAAATGACAACCAGTATACAAGAAACCATGAAATAACAATAATAATGCATCCGCAATAAAACTAAAAGATGCTATTCATATTTTGTCGGCATTAAAACGAAAGGTTTACAAAGAGTACAAAAAGGCAATATAATATTGAATAGAAAGACCAGACGGCATGCTAGGGTGGTCGAGGATGGATTTGGGGTCATCACATACCCAGAGACTCGTCTGGATTATAGTAAGGTTTCATGAGGAGGTCCGCTGCTCTCCCACTGAGCTACTGAGATATTACTCTTATGTTATGGCTATACTTGGAGTGACGACACTTCCTGGGGCTAGCCCTATAGAGGGCTAGATTCACCCAAGGTGTAAACGATTACACGTTACCACAGGTCCTTGTGCTGTGTTGCTTTATTTCATAACCACCTCCTGATATTGGTGAAATTCACGGGGGACGTCCATGAATTATACCTCACTTTCAAGGCCACTTTGAACTCCCTCCCGTGTTACAGTTGGTCACAAAACCTATTACCCTCCCACCTTTAAATACGTCACAAATTATCATACCCCCCCTTCTAACAAAAAAAGGAAGGAAAGAAAAAACATTTCTTCATGTTTGCTGTTATTGAAATCATGCATAGGTAATGATAATAAGATTTTGAGTAGTAAAACTTGATAATTATTTGATATGCATTGCTTTTTCTAGGGTGGGTATAAATATAACGATCTATGAGAACGGCGCCAAATACATAGAAAAACAAAAAGGTATGTCACACTGATGCCTCCCCCCCTTTGTAACACCTTGTCAAATATCTTGACACCCCCCTCCCTACTAAGCTGTGACGTAATTTATGGACGTCCCCATGCACGGTCCCCAAGATATTGGGCCTTCTAGTATCGACTGGAGTTGCCGTGAAGTTGGAAAGTATGATATTCTATGGAATAACTACGCTGCCATGGAAACAAATATTCAATATCTTCAACAATCAGTTTTCTAGAATTATTCGGCAGTTTCTAATAATTGACCTCTCTCATTTCTAGTTTGGCGGGAGAGTTACAGACAGCTTTCGACTTGATTTTTGCATCTCAACTTATAGCCAACATGATATCAACTGGATGTTTGGCTATTATGATCACATTGGTAAATATCAAATTAATTGCGGTTCAACTTGGTTATTTATTATCTCAATTGAGATGTGAACGGTTGGAAGCGATTTGCTACAATTACGAGGAAAATTTCAGAAAGAATATATTTACAGAACATGTTCGAATGTCGGAGGTGAACTCGAGATGAATGAACAGTGCCGGACTGGCACTCAAATACGACCCGGGCCATAATTGTCGAAGCGACCCAGGGGGGGGGGGGGAGGTCAACCCGCACTTCATTGATAATGTTTTTGTAATTGAGGTATACTCTCTCATTTCACAGGTTTTAAGCGTTCTTAGTCAAAATTGGTAGGCTTTAATTTTTATTCCCACGCTGTTTACATTTCTACGGTGTAGTGGATAGTGTGGTATTGGAAAGTGTATCATATTATATTATTATATTATATTGTATCATATTAGGTATCATATTGTGTATTATATGTGAATTTTGAGTGGTATTAGATGACAGATATGATATTGACCGAACACAAATTGTGATTCAGAAACACCATAAAATCAATTTTCAAACAACAGTAAGAACGCAGCAAAGCACATTCACGTGTCACCGGCCCATTTTGGTATCCTGTGAACGATTGATTAATTTTTAGAAATGGGAAGTTTCTACATCTCGATGAGACGAATTAATTTGGGATGAGGCCCTACATCTCCTCGAATACCAATTTTATTGATCAAAATGAATCTACCGCGTCTCAAGATTAACTTATTCACAATATGGAACAACGTATATGAGTTATATCATCATTTAAAATCAATATATAATACAAATTAGGAAATCATCCACCCTGTATTTCTTGATTACAATTTCATGAGGAAATTTCCTACATTATTTCAGGAGTGGACGGTTGTTTCTTCTACGTTATTTTGAAGTGACGTATAAAAAATGTCATATACATTGAAATAAAAATCATCGACGAACTCCATCATTCAAATTTTGAAATAATTAAATGTTCTCCTCATTTTGGAAACACATAAAATGCAACACGTTGTGCCATGGAGAAAGCAATATTTATTTGAATGGTGTTAACATATAGTTCAATTTATGGGGATAAGATTTCATCGTAGTTTATTATTCAAGTTGGAGTTTGTGTACGCAATGGACACCATGATAGATTGTGTTTTCTATTTTTCAGACACCATCGATTGGATTCAAGGAAGCCAACTTGATTTTGCTCATCGGAGCTATATATACTGAACTGGTTCTATTCTGTTCTCTCGCTAACATGATCACTGACGAGGTAAAGTCACGCTAACACAACGCTAACGTATGACGATCACAGCTTTTTCAAGTGTCCAATTTCATAGACTAATCATCATTGACACAAAACGTGAATTTCAAGAGGAAATCAGAGTGTATTGGGCCTACTACATACGTGTCCAATCGAACAGTTTGAAGGATCGTTTCATTCAAGTGCTCAAGGCCACTGAATATTGCCATAGCAACAATATCAATAATGTGATATAAGGCAACTTCTTGACCACTGCTCAAGAGCATGGCCAATCAATTGGCATGAAATTCTTACCCGCATTAGTAGATTATATTGATACATATTGCTCGAAATAATTGGACAAGAGGAATTTTATCTGTAATTAAACCGTTACTTATGTTTTCCTCACATACTGAATTTTTTTTTGAAATATACTATTTGCTTGTTTCAATATGTGTGAATGAAATCTTCCATTCTGGGTAGAAAGTTCCCTACCAATTGAGCAAGTCATGCTTCTGAAAAGTGGCCAACAATTCGCCTGAATTACAAGAATTACAAGAATTACATTACAAGAATACAAGAAAGCGTAGTCATTCTATCAGGCAGTTGGAAAGTTGCTGTGGAATGAGAAGTTTCCCCTGAAAATCAAACTAATAAATGTACAAAATGTATTTCCTGCCAATTCTAGCTTTTGGTGCAGTGACATGGTCGGCGGGTATGAGGGAATGGAACCAGCTACAGGCAGCTGAGATGAAGCTTTTGAGGAGTGTGAAGGGAGTTACAATAATGGATAACGTTCGGAGTAGGCAGATGAGAAGCGAGCTAGGGATAGAGCGATTAGGATTCAAACTGGGAAGAGAGAGGCTAAGGTGGTTCGGTCACATGAAGAGGATGGGAACCGAGAGAATACCAAGGCGGGTATTCGAGGCGGCTGCAGTGGGAACACGGAGAGTGGGGCGACCGAGAGAGCGGTGGATTGGACTGATCAAAGAGGATGTACTGAAGAGGGGAGGAAGGTGGAGTGAGTTAGAGACGGGGGGACATTGGGAGAACAGAACAAGGTGGAAGGAATTCTTGGAGCAACCAGAAGTAGATGAAGAAGAGGAGGAATAAGAGGATGAAACGCCAGGCGTGGCCAGCCGGTTTCTGGGAATCCTGCGGCCCTAGTGCTGGTGGGAACACCCACCCCCTGACCCAATGTTATATTTGGAAACAGGGTTAGATAATTATTATTACATTGTTGTCATAGGTGGCCTTGAACAGTCTCATTCTCGCTTCGAAGACAAGTCGGTTTTCATTGATCATTGCTTCCAGTGTCGTAAATATCTTCGTTATCGTGGCCAACAGGGAACTCATTTTCCCGAAATCATATATCCACTACCATTATTGGATACTCAATTCCGATCGGAAATGAAGAATGCTTGATTCACCGACCACCAAGATACAAAACACAGTCACTAACCACTGGACCAAACTGTTCACCAAATTGCAGAAAACGTCTCAAGTCGATGGATTACTTTGTTTGAATTTCATGCCACGTACAAAAGAAAGAATGGATACCGTTTTATTTCCGGTGTTCGAAATGGAAGTGTTAGCTTCGCTGATCTGATTGGATGCAGACATGAATACGCAGAACATGCGTTGTAAGATGCATGTAAGATGTGAGATGACAATAAACTTCATCAACTACGTACCAATTAACTAACTAACTCACAATAATTACATTATTCTTAATATTCCGCCAAAGAAACAATGATTGATTATCACGACTTCGATGTTGAACAATAATATTTCTTGGTCCTTCAGTTTCAAAGGTTAACAATTCAATCCTTCTCCCTATTGCTAGTTGGTTCACTAGTTTGATAGAGAATTAATGGAGCACGTGTACTTTAATACAGAGTTCTGCAATTCTGTGGTAACCTAATTTGTATGTTTCGCACCGTTCCAATCATCTATCACGAGAGCCCAATATTCCGCTGAATCCAAGTTCATGCTTTCATTCAATTCAGCTGATGCCTTCTGTCTGTTCCAGAGTTCCAGAGTGAGGGACGCAGCGTTTGGATGTGATTGGTATGACGCTTCCGAGGGTTTCAAGCGGTCATTACGTATCATGATGTCCATGTCAAACCAACCCATCGTCCTGAATACTTTGGGCTACATACCTCTCTCCATGGAGACCTTCTATGACGTAAGTGCCCTGTCACGATCCTACACCAGTTACCAGATGTGTTCATGCCTTGTACATGATAGACAAGTACACTAGTTCCATCACAAGCGACATGGACAATGCTAACAACATGGACAATAACAATGCTTGTTGTCTACAATTGATACGTATGAAGTACATTTCTGAAGTTTGCGTTCAGTTGACAAAAATCTTGAACTACGGAGTTACAACATGATATAGGAATTGAAAATGGGGATGCTTGACTACAAAATGGAAATTGTACATCAGTTGCTAATTCTTAACCACCCCAGTGAATCAATCAACTATCGCAAGCGGTAGAAACTGAAGTCACCGTTGGGCGTGGGTTCGAGTCCCGCATGAGGCATGGGTTTTTGTAAACGTCCTTTCACATTTCATCGTTTCATTACCACATGCTCATTTGTACCCCCGTATAACCTAGCTGTTGGTGGGATCGTTAAGCTGCAGTTCAGAAAACTAATTCTTATCAAAAAAGTATGAAACGGCCAAGGTGGTAAAGCCATATTGGCAGGGATACGGGGTAGGGAGTTTGAAAGAGGATCAGTTGAAAGAAAGACGTAAAGAGGAAGGAAAGACTGCTAGAGGTGAGATGTGAGAGTAAGATGGGAATTCTGGAAGACGGTGAAGTGGAAATAGTGGTGAGAAAACAGGAGATGTGGAGCGCGCTTGTTGCATGAACAGAGTCAGAACGAGAACTAGAGAAGGAAGAAGAATGTGGAAGTGGGATTATAAGCATGGCGAGCCGCTATCAGGAACTCCAATGAACGTTGTCCTTGATGTTTGGTGGATACTGGATATATCTCTACCTTCTTATCCGGCAATATTGCTATGCTCCAAGGGTGTGATTCCATTTATAATTCGAACAAATGCCAGGTTTTTATTCAATCAAAAAGTTAGTGAATCATTTTACAAAATTGGAATATTACATATATCATGTAGTACTCAACACTTCATATGTGACAAAATGTTCCGTTACAATATGCTGTTATTACTATGTAATTTTGGAAGGCCATTACTATGCCTAATCAACCACTTCCATCCCCAACCATTCTGGAGTCACAAGACATGATATCAAGTTAGGTGAGCTTTCAGTCGGTGACAATTCGAAATATGCTATCAGAATATCTCTAAATGATCACAAGTAGTACAGATCTATATGCACGAACAATAAGTCACGCCCATCTCTATAGTGGTTAGCAGATCATTCAATAATATCTTTCAATCAGTTATGCTTTATAATACCAGTCTGAAATTATTTTGAAAGTTGTGAAACTGTTGAATGTGTTTTCAGGTGGCGAAGACGACCTACTCCAACTACATGACAATGTTAACAATGCTCACGGAAGATCAGAACAACACGGAACTGAGAGTAGCAGAGACTATTCACAAATGGCATACTTAATAACTTTCGGGTCAAGTTTGACATACAATAGATTAGTGCATCAAGCGATGATCAATTAATTGACCTGTCATCATCCTAGATTTCTAACTACGCCTATCTATATCACTAAATAATTAGTATAATTGGGCCTCAATACATTTTCATTTTCTGTGAAAGTCGTCTTGAAGGAGCGAAAAATATGATCTATTTTAACCAGAGTCCAGATTCATTCTGAGAATATTCAAGTACACGCGTAGAAAAATAGGAAGAGAGTGATTTAATTGCGTGTATGAAATATACTCGTTCTCCACACACTTTGAATTCCGTGGTTGATTTGTGAAGAAAAAGGAGAGTAAGCCCTCCTAAACAGTATAGTCCCTATAGTTTTGGGGTCGAATCAGTTGGACCCGTTTCGAGAAACATCATTTCAAAGTTTCTAAAAACCCCATAAGATTAGGCTGGGCGGAAAAAATTGAAAAATAAAATCTCTTCAATATGATAAAAATTTTCCTCAAATGTTAACACAAAAATACCGGTAATATACATTGATCAAAATTTGTTTGAAATTCGGACTAGACGTTTCGAAGAAAATAATATCATGAATGTATTTTATTTATCGAAAAGATAGAAATATTAGTTTAAAAATGTTGCATTGTTAAATTCACGGCTTCCTAGATTCATTCAATACTAAAAGTTAGCAATACCCTCGTAGCGGAGAAAATGTGAACTGGTGAAACGAGGATAGGTTCCACACGACGTGCGTTGAACTTATATATATATATATATATATATATATATATATATATATATATATATATATATATATATATATATAGATAGATAGATAGATAGATAGATAGATAGATAGATAGATAGATAGATATATGGAATATTTTAGCCATGTCGTAAAAGATACGTCTCGACCGGGAATTGAACCCGGGACCTTCAGATTGCCGGTCCGCTGCTCTCCCACTGAGCTACCGAGATATTAAAGGTCCCGGGTTCAATTCCCGGTCGAGACGTATCTTTTACGACATGGCTAAAATATTCCACACATCTCGATATTGGATCGTATCCAAGAAGTTTAATGATCACACACACATATATATATATATATATATATATATATATATATATATATATATATATATATATATATGGTGTTTGCTGGAGGCTTCTTTCCTGACTAAATTGTAGATAATTCATGATAATTTGGGAAATAGACCAGGTTTTGTGGTGAAAAACTATCTTTAATCTCCAACGCGTTTCGGCAGGATTATACCTGTCGTCTTCACGGCTTGAACAGAGAAGAAAAGAAAAAAAATATATATATATATATATATATATATATATATATATATATATGTATGTGTGTGAGTATATATGGTAACGATATCTTCGCGGTAAATTGCCCTCTTGTGGTGGTCCTAAAACGGACCAGGGGTCTCGACGTTTCGGAAGTAATTGTACTTCCATCTTCAGGAGTCGGTCTGGTCTGCTGGTCTGATCGCAGTCTAGCAAACCAGTGAAAGTATTACTTGACAATCTGTCAGTGACAGCTGACGTGAATTACCCATTTACCGATAACTAGCTAATGCGTTCTCTGACATTATAAATGAAATCGATTGATTCAAAATTGTTCCAACAATCACTCATCACTGTGCGCTATATTTTCACAGTTCAAGAATTTATTAACAATATTGTACTACTCACAAAAATGAAGCAAGTTATTTATTGCCATCACATGATACATTTTGAGGAATGATTAGCAATCGTCAAAGCGTATAGAAATATGCAACAAAAATCCAATGGAAATATTATATTCAACAGAATTATAACTGAATATAATCATACAGCAAAAAATAGTGAAAGGCTTTACAAATATTTGAATTCTTTAAATTCATCGATAGTGTGAAAAAAGTTGTTACTAAAATCTGCCTGGCTTATATTTTTTTTCCGTCAGATTTTTACTATATATATATATTGGTAACTTTTAAATAATATACATCCCATAAAAAGGTCCACTCAGTAATATGTACAAGTCAAGCCTGATCTACAAGCATCATCATCACCTTTTCTATTCTAATTATAAGCCTTATTACATAGTTTATTTAAATATTTTAATAATGATATGAAGTATTGTAAAGGAATATAAAGTTCATATTCCCATTGTTCCTATAGGCTAGTCATTGTTATATTTATATCTTTTATTAATATCTTATCTCTAGAAGGTTGAGCCCCGCCTATTTTGAACAATCATTGTATATACACTATTATATTACACCATATCATATTTTATTATATCTACAAATAAAGACATACAATACAATACAATCAATCACGGTTGTGGTGTAATCATACAACAACTGTGTGAGGTTGATACATTATTACATCAACAAATGTAAATTATATCCACACAGCTAGCAACATAAAAAGTTGATGCACAAAAATAATGTAATAACTATACTAGGAAAACGCGTTATGTGTTTCCGCGTTGATGGATGAGCCAATAAGAATGAAACTGAATTATTTCAAAAAGTTAAATCAAGTTGATGTTTTGACGGCATTCAAATTAAAAATTAATGTTTTCATTCGGTTGATTTATTTCGTAGACTATTCTCATCATGAAGGAAATATTAGATGCAATCTAAGATACAATATATACACCTTGAGATCCAATTATATTCATTACTCATTGGATGAGCGAAGCGAAGACTCAATTACACTTGACCCGAAAAAAATGTACATGTTTTTTTTTTTTTTTTTTTTTCTTGTTCGCGCTCTACAGGTCAAACGAAAATTCAAATTCAATTGAAACTTGGCAAGCCCAAGTGTCATCATCTGGATTGAATCTCATTGATTTTTATGCGCAATCGATTGCACCACTTCTGAGAAAACTAATTTTCCATTTTCCAAATTACCCATAAGAATAAGCCGGAGAAAAATTTTCGTACAAAAAATGTCCTTCAAAAAAATTAAAATTTTCACCGAATTTCAATATAATAATGATACACATGATTCCAAACTTTCACTGGAATCCAATCAGTCGTTTAGATATAAAAAATGATTCAATGACATTTTTATACATCATTCAAAGCTATTAAGAAAACCAATTAAATCCAAGCAACAAGTGTCACCAATTATTGAAGAACTATTAAAACAAACTTCTTTATTACTAGGAAAACGCGTTATGTGTTTCCGCGTTGATGGATGAGCTAATGAATGACATTGAATTCTTTCAAAAATTGTTATATCAAGTTGCTGTTTTGACGGCATTCAAGCTAAAAATCAATCTTTCCATTTGGTTGGTTTGATTCGTAGACTATTCTCATGAAGGAAATAGTAGATGCAATTTAATATTATATTATATTGTAATATTAGACTACTATATGAAACGTGATGACAGCTGTATACATATATACACCTTGAGAACCACCTTTTATATTCATTACTCATTCTCAATAATTTCTTCTATAATAAAGAAGGCCTTGTTTTAATCGTTCTCCATTAATTGGTGACACTTGTTGCTTGGATTTAATAGGTTTTCTTAATAGCTTCAAAACGATGTGTAAAAATGTCATTATATAATTTTTTATATCCAAACGACTGATTGGATTTTATTGAAAGTTCGAAATGATCTGTATCATCATTATATTGAGATTTGGTGAAAATTTGAATTTTTTCGAAAGACATTTTTTGTACGAAAATTCTTCTTTTGCTTTTTTTTGTCATTATATAATATTTTATATCAAAACGACTAGTTGGATTCCAATGAAAGTTCGGAATAATATGTATCATTATTATATTGAAATTTGGTGAAAATTTGAAATTTTTTGAAGGACATTTTTTTCATGAAAATTCTTCTCTGGCTTATTCTTATGGGTTAGTTGGAAAATGGAAAATTAGTTTTCTCAGAAGTGGTGCAACCGATTGCGTATAAAAACTAATGGGATTCAATCCAGATGATGACACATGGGCATGCCAAGTTTCAATCGAATTTGAATTTTCGGCTGACCTGTAGAGCGCGAACAAAAAAAAAAAAAAAAAAAAAAAAAAACATGTACATTTTTTCGGGTCAAGTGTAATTGAGTCTTCGCTTCGCTCATCCAATCAAAGATATTATTTAGAATGAGTAATGAATATAATTGGATCTCAAGGTGTATATATTGTATCTTAGATTGCATCTAATATTTCCTTCATGATGAGAATAGTCTACGAAATAAATCAACCGAATGAAAACATTAATTTTTAATTTGAATGCCGTCAAAACATCAACTTGATTTAACTTTTTGAAATAATTCAGTTTCATTCTTATTAGCTCATCCATCAACGCGGAAACACATAACGCGTTTTCCTAGTTCTAAATAATATCTTTGATAATAAAGAAGGCTTTGTTTTAATAGTTCTTCAATAATTGGTGACACTTGTTGCTTGGATTTAATTGGTTTTCTTAATAGCTTTGAATGATGTATAAAAATGTCATTGAATCATTTTTTATATCTAAACGACTGATTGGATTCCAGTGAAAGTTTGGAATCATGTGTATCATTATTATATTGAAATTCGGTGAAAATTTTAATTTTTTTGAAGGACATTTTTTGTACGAAAATTTTTCTCCGGCTTATTCTTATGGGTAATTTGGAAAATGGAAAATTAGTTTTCTCAGAAGTGGTGCAATCGATTGCGCATAAAAATCAATGAGATTCAATCCAGATGATGACACTTGGGCTTGCCAAGTTTCAATTGAATTTGAATTTTCGTTTGACCTGTAGAGCGCGAACAAAAAAAAAAAAAAAAAAAAAAGTACATTTTTTCGGGTCAAGTGTAATTGAGTCTTCGCTTCGCTCATCCAATAATAATAATGATAGTAATAATAATAATAATAATAGTGAAAATAATAATTCTAATATATGTTTATTCAATACCTCAGAAGCCAATTTTATTACATTCCCTTTTGAACAATACAAATTGAATCAAAATTAACCTCATTAGAATACAGTATTGTATAACAAAGTATATGAAAAGTACATAATAGAAGTATATATTAAACCAACATAATTATTCGTGCGTACTCCGCCGCCGAGCTATTGTCCTAGCTAGATCGCATACACATTAGCTGAATGCCCAAGTAGTCTCGATGTTGGTGGCTTATGAAATAGGTTTCATAGAACCAGAACAACGTTTCGCTCAGTCGCGTATCCATCTTGGATAGATTGTCCTGGATATTACAGTATGTGTGTGAAACATCGTGTATTATAGAGCAGGGGCTAGAGCTTATTGTGTTAGAAATATAATGTATATTCGCGGCAGAAATCTCCTCTGCACTACCTACTCTTAACATAATGTTATTTCGTATCCATAAGTAGATGGTTGTTGTGGTATCGGGTATCACAGTGTTTACTTTTTAGAGATACTTTTCAATTATTTTTTATTTATATCTCTCTGTTTAGTGCATTCAAATAAGTTCCTCGAGTCAAATTACCAAGATAATTTATTCAACGAATTATTTAATGATTTCGGAATACAAAAAACATTACGACCTGAACTCTATGGGAAGCTCAACTTTTATGATATAGAGCATGTTGTTCTATTTTCCAATCAGGAGCTGATCCTCAAGGCAACAATTTTCAATGCCGCCATTTTATCTCACTTCGAAATTTCCAGTTACCAATTGGCACTGATTTTGTGGTTGGATTTGAGAGATAGAGATAGAGGCATTAAAAACTATCGAGTAAATTTAAAAATACTGAAATGATTAATTCACATATTTTCATAAATAATCTAGTTTCGTTTTTGTTGGATGACAATAACCTGACATTTCGCACGATTTTTGACATGTCCCAGTGGTCGAATGCGTAGAGTGGCGAACTAGTAATCCCATCGTCCGTGGTTCAAATCTACTAGAGGTGAGTATATTAATTTTTTAAATAAGGTGTTCACAAATAAAATTAAAATTACATCTACATTAAATTATTTGAATACCATATTTGTACGGACTCCATAATAAATGCAAGATACGCTTGTTCAGCTGAATCCTGATCACATTCAACACCTTTCAACTGATTGAGTAGTGTAAATGGTAGTTTCAAGATTCCTTTCACGAATTTGTGAATTCATGAGTTCACGCTTAAAAATATAAACAAAAATATCACAAAAATATATTCTTCAAATCAAGTCCTACTTTCTGATGAATATTTAAAGGTAGCTTATACAAATTTTGTAAAATCGGGCCTCAATCTAGTCTCCTGGTAGTCTACATTTATCTGCAGTGCATATCTTATACAACTTTAAGCAATGGTATGAAAGTAAAAAAGGGAGCCAACACTGCTAAAAAACATTTTGAACTATACAAAAAGTCGTATCATGGGTGGTATTGAACTTCAATATTTTTCTACCTAAAGAATAATATGGTATAATCAGTCATTTGGCTGCTCATATTTGACTCCCATCAAACGACTAGATACTTTCTTAAAGTACCACTCTTGTATTTTTGGGTCCATTAACTATATTGTGATTTAATATATGCCTACATCTGGTGAAAATGAATCGTTTTATTCTCTCCTTCTATCATTTGTTTCAATTTTAGAACCTATAAGACTAATTGTGGAGCTTTCATCAAAGTTGCTGCTGATAAATTGACGCAGACTCTTCAGGTTAAAAGCATGAACGATGAGCATAACCATGCAATTCACTCAATTTATATAGTCAATACCCCGAACAAAGACGACTGAATGACGGTGAAAGAGCTGCAGCTGAACAACTAATAAGTTAAGAGGTTAAGCCTGCAATTCTACAAGCTGTCATCAGGAAGGCCTCAAACAAGACGGTGACACCCAAGGATTCAACCAATATACGGTAATGATTTGCATATAACCCACAGACAGCAAGTACGGACAAGTACACAGCACAAAGTAGTACACAGTGGACAGTATTTAAATTCATGTCTCGGCCACTAGACAGCGCTACGAGCCGATCACTAGTTTACTCTTACCACAAGAGAGTATAAATCCAGGCTTAAAAAAAGGACTAGAGTTGTCATCCAACCTGTCCCCAATTTTACGGATTCATATTTTATTCTGCGTGGTAGTAAATAGTTATGTTGCGTTAGTTTGTTCGCTTCTTTGCGCAGTAGATCTATGAACTATTCTATTTCTATATTAGGCCTACTGCATGGCCTAGGAATTTACAATGCCATATTGTTCGTTATTCTAAGTTTAGGCCTTTATTCCATTGGCGTTTGAAAATTGAAATGCATTTTTTTTTTATTTACACCGTACACTTTTCCCCCTATTCCTAAATGGGTCGTTCCACGTAACTAGGGACATGATAAAAAAGCATAAAAACTCAAAACGTGGAATTTTTCCCCTTTTTTGTCAGGGAAGTTTCAAGTTATGTTAGGCCCTACCACACTTGTAGAATAGAATTGGCACAATTATTTTTGATAATGATATGCAATTAAACTCACTTTTACAATGATTCTGTCAAAATAAGGTAATGTTATTTCTAGTGTGATACGTGAGTTACTTATTTTGGGATACGCGAGTTACCACTGCAAAGAAATTGTAACATGAAAAATATATGATTTTTTCCCGAAAATTTTCCCAAGCATTCCTATAGGGGCCTACTATTATCATAGTTGCATAAAAATAAACACCTCTGTAGTGACACAGGCTGAAAAGAAATTGGCGTTACAGTAATTACAGGAATATTGGACGTCTTTCCTGCGATACGTGAATTACCGCACGTAATCTAATCAATTTTTGCGTTTTTCATATTTTTTTCTTCGATTCCTAAATTACAATTTAGTTTTGGCAGATTCACCTAATTTTTCCGGAAACAGCAGCTTGAAATATTGAGACTTGGGAAGCATTTGTGTTCAATAAAATTGTTCTATGTGATACGTGAGTTACCGTGGAATGACCTAAATAGGAAAATAAAACAATATATAGGCCTAATATATATATTGCTCATAAAAATTATAAAACAATACTTTTTATTTGTACCTATCCTAGTATTTCTACCACTCTGTTCTTGCATCATCACTCCAATACCTCATTTGTCTTATTTAATGTCAATTGAAGTTAATAGCCAATTGCTTGTTAGCCAGATTCCTCATGACACTCATCTATCAATGCAATCTATCTGTAGGCCTACGGTATAAATATAATGTTTGAATTATTATCTCAATCTGGTTTTATTTTTATGTTCAGGGCTCAGTTGAGAAAGAACAATCTGAGTGGCCGTACTGACATTGAGGAGGTCTTAATGGAGCTTGATTGCCTCCAGAAAGAGGATCCAGATGCAACGATTAAAATCAAATTTGATCCTTCACACAAAGTCGAGTTAATCTATATACAGACATCCGACATGAAATCCAAGTTCCATCTATTTCCTGAAGTTCTTCTAATGGATGCCACATACTGCATAAATAATAATAGAATGCCTGTCATCATATTTATGTGTATGGATGGTTATGGTAGACGGTGCATAGTTGCATACTGTATAATATCTGCCGAACGTCAAGACACAGTAAAGCTAGCACTCGAATTATTTACTTCTTTAAATCCAAATGCTAACCTGTTGACTAAAACTGTGTTGGTAGATAAAGATTATAATGAGATTACTTCAATTCAAGAAGTACTACCTAACTCAAGTGTCCACCTCTGCCGTTTCCATGTCACTAAAATATTTAAAAACAACACCACTAATGAACCACCGGCCACCAAAGCGCTAGTACGAAACTGTCTAGAATTCTTAATACACAGTACTTCTGCAGAATCGTAATTTGAACTATCAAAAACTTCAGGATGTAGCTTCAGCAAACTTTATGCGATATTTCAATAAAAACTGGCACAGTTGCCAGCAGGCATGGATTAGTATTGACCGAGTAAGTACCAATGAATTGAAACTAGTCTTGATTTAGATGTTATCACTGGCTTTTTTTAGTCTACATTCATGAGCTTAGTTAAGCTTTTGTTAGAAAAGACAGAATAAAAAAAGATCTTGAAAGCCAAGATGATGGCTGTCTGTGATGGGTAAGAAACAGCATTCGAAATTAGTCCAGAATTGGTTTCAAAGGGATATTGTATCTATAAACAGTAATTTTGGGGAAATGGAGGTTAAAATTTTTCTTTTTGGAATTATTTATAGAAAATTGATTATAGACTACTTCAAGTGAGTGAGTGCATGGTAAAATAATTAAAACAAATTGTGTAATTGTTTATTTTTCATGTTTCTAGGCAAAATCATTGAACCTAGGGGTCTGTACGACAAATTTTGTTGAATCACAAAATGAAAAACTGAAAGGGGTTTTGAATAAAGATAAAACTTTGGCAGAGTGTACTCGAGGACTGCTATCAATCCATAGAAATAAAGAATTGACTCTGGGCTTTCAACAATTTCAGTCGATTGTCAAACGTCGATATGTAGCCAAAAATATGGAGACTCCAGACATAAGAAATATAGTCAGTTTATGTACTCCTTACGCTGCTGACATTGTTTTAAAAGAACTCGACAGGTTCTTTCTCCTGAAACGAGCTCGAATAACCGAAACTGGTCTTACGATAGGCGAGACTGACAAAGAGTACAAGGTGAGATTTTTATAATAGAACAAATCCCAACAGGCCTCCGTGAACTATGACAATTTATAATGTACGGTACGTTCAATATTGTTCGTGAACTAACAACTACTTGCTTGAAATGTAAATTTTACCGATAAGTTTCTTTATATAAAAATGTGCTCATTTTCTGGTTTGCATTTCACGTGGTAGAAGTATGTAGTAACGCTTATATTTTATTGCTTAGAATGAACAGTTACAAGCGTTAGATTAAGCAAGGAAAAAAACGCTCACCAGGTGAGAGACAAAGAATGAAATTGTGGCTTTTATATTGCTTTTCTGATTTTATTTCAATGGGCTAGTCAAATTTCACAAATTTATTATAATCATATAGGAAAAGGTTAAACTAAACTTGTTCTACTCCTTTGCCTCAACTTGACCATTTACATGTTTTAACAAGTTCAGTCGACTGTGGAGTTGAAAGGAAATTTGAAGCCGTGCAAATCGAGCTTTGGGGGGCAAAAATTATTTTGTGTCGAGTTCGAAATATTAAAAAGTAAATCCTTCAGAGCATTGAACGTAAATATTTTTGACTTGGCTTTGCGCAACCCACTTTTTACATTTTTGACTTGGCTTTGCACAACCCCTATTTATTTTATTTTTTTTCAAGTTTTCTCTGATGTGATGTGTATTTAATTATTTTATCCCTTTTGGGGACACCCTTGCAGGACTGCTTGCTCGTGTTCGCTATGTCGGGGAATGCTTGTGCCATGCCGACATTTGTTCTACAGTCCACTCACCGAGAGAATAGGATTTCTACCGTGGCGCATCCTGGTATCACTTTGGTGCACTGAATATTTTTCAACATGACAACACTAAAATCAGCTCAGCATGATACACACTAATAGCGGCTCTTTTGATTTTTTGAATCGAATAGATATCGCGTTTCATTCGTATCACTTCGTTTTTCTTCTAGGTCAACTTGGCAAAACAAATTTATGAATTCAAATAACAGGTAATCTTGTTGCATGAAAAAATATTATTTTTAGCGGATTCGCATGGAAACATTGCTTGCTCACGAACCTGTATGGTTAACAGAACCACCAACCATCTGACAGAAAAAGGATGAAACACACATAAGACATACCCGTATTTTCTCTGTTCCTTTCGTTTACGCGCACAGGATACATTTTTATATTTCAAATATACTCATTTTTAATCATTATAATTATTAACAACAACCAATAACGAGTGTATTTGTGAAATATCTCATTTTTCTATATCGATGGAGTTTTTTGTGGTGGCTGCACGAATCCTATTCTCTCAGTGTCGACTGTATGTGAGAAGAAATCACGGCCTACCTATGTTTGACAAAAGTTTGATCTCGCAGCGTTGGCTTGTTGAGTACAATACACAATTGGCATTGGCAACATTTCAAGCTTCAACACGTCGACAAGGTGCTTGCAAAGTCAAGCTTAAGGTGACCACCAAACAAGAAAGGTACAAGAGAGCCCTGGTTGTTGCTAAAACCATCTGTGACATAATGTCAGATTCAACTCGCTTCGAATTTGAGGAAAAGATTGCTGTCTTGGAGAAATT
The DNA here is from genome assembly GCA_907164805.1 of Brachyptera putata. Taxonomy (NCBI): domain Eukaryota; kingdom Metazoa; phylum Arthropoda; class Insecta; order Plecoptera; family Taeniopterygidae; genus Brachyptera; species Brachyptera putata. The sequence continues at coordinate 6,913,833 of OU015469.1, forward strand.
AGAAGAGTGTTAACGGCAAAATAAGAAAGTAAACATAGATGAAGTGGTTCAGTTACAAACTAAAAGTAAGTAATCATCTATAGAATGGGGATCTGGAAAGCTTAAAATGACTCATAAGAAATGATTATTTGGATTTTATTTAGACGTTGACAAATAAAGGTCCTATCGGGACTAATTGCCAACCTAGCTTTAGTTTAGAAAGCAGTGTAATAGCTAGTGATGTTTGCATTGGAATGGTGTAACCACTAGTTACAACTTCAGAATGGGGAAGAAATCAAGTGCGATTCGTGAGTAGGCTATACTTGCACTAAGACACGGCTGAATATAGATTTTGTCAACTTGCACGGTCGTAAAGTATGCCACCAAACAGCATGTTTACTGACATTATTATTCACAATTATGAATTTTGAAACGGATCTCATATTCTAGGGATTATTGGATAGTAATTAGGCCAACTGTTAACAAATATTGAATATGAGCTCAAATATCAATCTCGTGACAGGGACCTTTAGAAAAATTGTTTGATAGCCGCCCGTAACCATAACGGGGACCTTTATAAAATTAAGTTGTAACCGTAACCAGGACCTTCATGAATTGAATACAGGTCTCAGTCCCTGGTATAGACAATTTTTTTCAGCATATTTATTGTGAGTTAAAAATGTCAACTACCACTATTACCGAGCTTGAAATTGTTTTTATTTTTGTATTGTTACAGCTTCATTGCCAGGTCACCTTTCACAAGGCCTTTCAAATCCAAGTCGGCGCTCGAGAAGTCCGCATCATCGCTCGATTGATTCACGTACCAACTTTTCACGACCCTTGTCCCGCCAAGGTTCTTGCTCGAGAAGTCCGCATCATCGCTCGATTGATTCACCTTCACGTTCAAGCTGGAGAAGTCCAGGTCAAGCATGCATCGTTCCACCTATGATTTCACCATTGTCATCTCCTTCTCCAGGTGATTATTAATTTTAGTATTTATGATTTTAATAAGCCTATATTTTCTGCCAGGTCTAAGCACTAAAGGAAAAAAGTCTAAAAAAAACTATAAGAAGTAGGCCTACATTGCTTAAAAATGTTGTTTCTTTGTATTGTCACAGCTTATTCACCTGGATAATAATAGCGTTCAAAATTTAAATAGCGTTCCAGGTGCTTGTTCTCAAAATATCGACACTTCATTCAAAGTTATTACAAAGGTTTTCAATTTGTGCTAGATGGGCTCCATGATATCGGCGATATAAACGATGACTTGAAGAAAATAATAAAACCTCCGTCATCAGTCATCAGTATTCGTGGACGTCCAAAAGGGATACGATCAACAGTTATTGGCAACATGCGAAAGAGAAATAAAGGTAGGTAATTTATATTATAGTTGGTTTGTTGAAGGTGGTAGTAGTATTATGGTTATAGTAGGTTAGTTTTTATTTATATATGATCTGATGATGATCTGATGAAAGATGATCTGTTTATTGCGTGGGAGGAATTAGCGATAGTCTTCCGACTATACCGTTGACAGATCGGACACGCATCCAGAAACTACGCAGTTGAAACATTGGGAACAAGGAAGAGGACATCGTGTGAGGCAGATCTCTTTTGGCTTCGGTCGCAGACGGATGTCCATTTTTATGTGGGTCTAAACATTATATATTAGGCCTACCTCAAACAAAATAAATCAAGTTTGGACATGAAATAAGTCCAGTTTCGACAAGAAGTACCACGAAGAAATACACCAGGTGAAATTAGCGCAGCCCACGTAGAAGCGACGTCGTCGGCGTCAACGACGCGTCATCGGCTAAGCTGGGAGAATCTCACCATCAACGACGCGTTATCGGCCAAGCTGGGAGAATCTCAACATCAACATCGCCATCAACATCACCAGCCACATTATCATCATCACGGTACCGCTACTACATCATTTAATTATTTTAAAGGCCTATTTTATTATATTTTTCTTCTAATTATTTGTTCATAAACGAAAATAACAGGGGTTTCAAGTTTAAATTTGTTTCTCTAATCGACGGGTTAGAGCTACAAACATTATTGTTACTAACTATTAATTTAAACTTTGATTTTGTTAGTTTTGTTTTTTTGGGGATTTAATTAAATTGTAATTCTCATTTGATATTGAGTTAAACACAAGTGTTTTCACCTTTTAATCCTAAAAACCTAATTGCTAGTTCTACCGACCTTCCTAAATCCGAATTTGTTTCCGCTAGGAAGTCGTTTTTCTCTTCTATACATTTTCCAAATTTAATTTAATTTTTTCAATTTTGTAAATTCACAAAATTTTGAGTCTCATCTTCTACCGGAGCAAGCGGCAAGGGCAAACACCACGTCACCAAGAGGTAAGGTAGGCGAGGGTGGTTATAATTTTGCTACTTTAGATATTTCATTAGTATTAAATAACTCATATACCTGACTAGGTCCAAGATCCCATGAGTATAATGTCTATTACAGTTACTAGATCCAGTGACTAAGTTGAAAGTCTAACTAAGATCATTTTCAGGGCTGCTAGTGCCGGCAGGCACTAGCACATCGTCAATCGTCAAGTCAGTATAAGATACTGATATCTTTCATGGAAGACCACGACCATTTTGCAAAGGGCAGGCTGGTCGGCATACAAGGCCGGCGGACACAGGCCGAACTGTGGACAACCGTTAGCAGGCTGCTAAATGGCGACGCTAGTGGGCCCGAGAAAACCACTGCCCAATGGATGAAGGTATAGGCATATATAATATTTGAACTTTGTAGAACTTGAGCTCTAGATCTAAAGACCATTCCATCCTTAAACATAGTGATCTGTATAGAATAACTATTAAACAATAATAATTCATTTAATGCCATAAATGACAAGTATATAGAAGGCTTACAAAATACAGTATGCATAAATCTTTTTTGGAATTTTCCCCATGTTACGATTTGGAAAAATTGCATTTCTCTCTCTCAATACGGCAGTCAATGAATCGGAATTATTGTGTAACTGTCAATTTATACAATTTCTGATAGCATCAACACCTACCTATAATATAATAATGTAGGTGGTTGGGCCCAACAATTCATTTGTTTCAAGATTGCTAGTTTATCACTGATAGCAAACTTATTTTACAGGTGTGGGTCGACTGGAAGTCAGCCACAAAGAAAAAAGCTGCAAAACTGTTACAACATCAAGGAGCCACGGGAGAGGGACCTGTTAGCGACATCAAGCCAACACCCGCTGATGAACGCCCCCTCCTATTCCTAGGACCAGTGGCTATCTCTGGGGACAGCCAGGTCCCAGAAGGAGGACTGCTTCCTCTGCCAACAGAGGCATTGGTTAGTAATAATTCAATATAAATTCATCATAAATGTCATATACCTACCTACGTATACCCATATACCTACCTGTATACCAATTAATTCGCTGTACATTATGACAGCGCATTATACAGCCCCTGGCCGTTCCTGTATGTGTGCAGCCCCTACCATCTGCTGATCTTCCCGGTACGTCCACAATGTATGAACCTTGTGTGGTCATAGAAGATGGCTGCATCGATAATTTGGAATTTGAGTGCTCAATTGACCCAGTAAAGACATCTCCCACTCTTCCCAACACAGGAGCAAAGAGAAAAAGAGCTTCAGCGTCGGACGGTAATAAACTAATAATATTAACAACACAAAAGCAAACGTAGGCCTATTGAACTTTTGCAGCAAGAGTTTATACTAACACGTGAAATATACTATTTTCTACCATGCATAATGAGAAAATTAGGACAAGGCCTGTCTTTATGGAAATCAACTGGAAATCCTCAATTTTGATCAATTTTTAGTATTGCTAGTTACCATTTTTAAATAGACCTAAGAGCCTGTTTTACAAATATTAGTTGATAGTTAATCTGCTAGCGGTAACTATTGGTTACTTTTTAGTTGAATAACACATGTAACCAAGGGTGATACGAAGTTAATCCACAAACTAAAGCTTAATCCACTAACTGTCAATTCATAAAACTGTACCCACGTATTTTGTATTTGCGTACTTGAATTTTAATATTTTCCATTGACCTACAGATGTGTGAATATTATGTTACAGAGGAACGGCAAGACACTGAAAGCCTCGGTTATTTTGCGAAAGTATTGCGAGATAATGGCAAGATATTTGAGCAAATTGCAGCCGGCATAAATAGGATTGCCACAGCAGAAGAGGCGAAAGCCCAAGCGTTATCACAGATTGCGTCAGTGCTAACAAACCTTATTTCAGACCGGCCCTGCTTACTCTTGCTCGACTACAGTCCAGTCAACTTTCGTTGTCAGTAGCTGGATGGTAGCGTGTTCGCCTCCCATCAGGGCGTTCGGGGTTCGATCGCCATTAGGTCTGAATCGTTTTGTACATTGAATTTCAATGTCCAACTTGATACCCAGCTGGTTATTTAATCAACTTATTTCTCATTCCTTACCAGGATGTCATGTCTTGAAACCATAACGACTCGAGTCACATTACGTGTTGTGTCACATTTCGAAGTCGATATCGACTTGCAGGGATCTCGTTTTGCTAGTCTTGAAACCCAACGATCGATTCCCAGTCGAATGTGAGTTCAATCATTGTGAGATGAAAATAAGCTCGATATGACGACTCGAGTCGAGGGGGCGGAGTCATAAAAGTATTACTACGCCCCCGCGATCATTCAAAACTTTGTAAATTGCTGTCGATCACCTAAGAACTAGCGCGAAATAATCTACATCTCTAAAGCTTCCTTTCCATGAAAAAAATGACTGCGAAACTTTGCGTGACGAATTCGCATAGCTGTTTCCATGATGTGCGAAATAATTTCGCAATTCTAGCTCATCCTAGTGATTTCATTCTGAACTGAGTAGTGATTCTATCGCATCCTGGTGGGTTTCTTTGAAACTCGATGCACTCGAAGCACTGTGGATGCACTCGATAAGCCCTAAACGGAAGTAGACACTAGCGATCATGGGAGTAAAACCTAGAAACTAGTATTCTATTTCCGCCATTTCGTTGCGAAATAGATCCGCAACGAAAAAAAGTAGAGTTTGGCCCAACTCGTCGTGGCCGCCATGTTGCGAAATTCCAACATGGACTCCTAGTAGTTTTCGGGCCTGTGATTGGCTATTGACTAAATTCGTTTCGTTTCGTTTCGCAAACATGATTATGGAAAGTCAGCTTAAAAGTCGTACAATGACATTTTATTCTAATATGGTGAGAATTCCATTGTTGATACTTTAGTTAATTGTTGTGAATGTTTGATTGTTAACGTTCTTTGTTACTTTCATTGTTGTAAGGATTGTTACATATTGCCATCCTTGTATTTATTTGATTGTCCACTTTTGAAAATATTGTACTGGTAGTATAAATTGAATAGAAAATGCCAGCAAAACAATCTGGCAAAGTAAATGTTGCGCAGCAAGATGCCTTGGTTGGTATGATGGAATGCAACGCGAATTTAATTACTGGTAAACTGGATAACCAGTTCACGCAAAATAATAAAGAAGATGCGTGGGCTGAGGTGGCTAGGAAGTTAGGAACCTCAATAGCATGTACGGTCCGAGCAAGGATGTCAAAGTATGGAAAAGGGTAAGACTAAGAAATGAATATAGAATCTCAAATCATTTTGTATTATATTGAATAATCATATTTATATTCATAATATATTCGATCAAATTTGACGAATTTCAATAGCTATAAATGGACCATGTTATGAGCTAGGGCTTTTTTCATTCTATTACAGACTTGGGGCGATATGAAAGCCCTTGTAAAAAAAAATGGCTATGCAGAAACGTTTGAGTACACAAACAGGTAACCATAGTGGTGGGGAGGGCGATGACATGAATGAGCCGCTCTCACCAATCCAGGAGAGAATTGCGGTACTCATGGGACCGATTCCATCGGGAGGACATGTTTCCACTGGAGAGAGTGCCGTGGGTGATGCACCTACCCAATTAGATCTAGAGAATGCCATCGTCATTATTGTCGAAGAAGAAGAAATTGTTTCCGACCAAATGAGGAAGGAGAGCCAAGCTTTCTGGTAAGAATGATGAACAATGGTACAGATATTCAATGATTGACAAATTATTTGGCGTATTCCATATGTAGGCCATAACGATGCTGTGTTAAATTTCCTTCAATTCAATTGAAAATATACTGGTACTCACAGGAGGAATCTGACCAAATGACGAGTGTCGACGTGCCAGTGATCGAGGAGGTTGCTACCTCCATCGAGAAGCCAAACTGGCAACTGAATGCAACTGCCAAGTGTAGGAGGACCGCTACTCATAAGACGTATAAACGCACTGATAGTAAGTCTTTCAATCGAGTTGAATTAATCATTATTCGCTCATAATTTACAATCGGTCCAATTTGATTTATTCAAATTTGGTTCAACAATGCACTGTAATGATAACCAAGATCCAGGCCTATTGTGCATTCAATTCAATTTATTGAACAAATTCATGCTGTATTTTTTTTCACATCAAGTATTTGAATATTTATAACTTTGTTTACTTACAATAATTTAAATCAACTCGCACACTTGAACTCGACAACAAAGTAACTCAGAACCAACAGCTTACCTCGAACTCCACAAGAAGTCCAAAACATCTTTGCCCCATCCTTCACAACAGCCTATAGTATTCACATCATTTCTTAGTCACTGATCATTTGTATCCTCATTAGTAATATTATTATCATTTGATTATTAATCAAAGGTTTGGGTGGAAGACCACTTTGAACTATAGTGAACCCCACCTAATTTGAGCCATCATTGTTTATATCTATAACTTTATTAAATTATATTATATTTCATTATATCATACAACTATTGACCAAATAAAGACTTACAATACAATACCTGAAGTACACTGGGAAACTGTAGATGCTGAAAGTACAGGCTTTACTTTTAGCCTATAGAAGCTTTAAATATTTTGAATTGGTATGAAGGTATGAAAACACTTGAAAGATCAATATGCAGTTGATAGAAGGCTAAATGAAAATAAATTGAAACGTGCATTTTTTTCCAACATGTCAGTTAGAATATGCACTGTATTTCACAGGACAGCGTAACCGTCTGCGAGTGCCGCAAGTTCGCTTGCAACAAACGGAGGCTACAACAAGTGGCGTCTTGACCATCCAAGAGGATGTCAAAAAGCTACGGGTGGAGAAAAACAAAATATTGCTACGAATAGCTTTAGCAGCTGAGAAAAGAGCAAAGGCTGCGAAAAATCAAGCGGCAGCTATAGAGATGTTGGCTGTAATAGGGCAAGGATTATTGAATTCCTTCAAGCGATTGGCCTAATTGCAGCTGAGTGGCCTAAATGGTCTAATTGCAGAAGTGTGTAATTTATGTGTACATTGTATTTACTTAGGTTATGGGTTTATATTTTAAAATCTATAATAATAAATTAGGGTATAATCATAAATTATGAAAGATTCAGTACAACAATATTAGGCTTGCATTCATGAAAGAAGAAGGCATGAACCACCCATACATCAGTGGTGTATGGTGAGAGATGGTTGAATGAAACCTTGCATCTTTCTTGGATACAAGTATTATTATAACAATTCGTCATGAAGTGAAGTTTATTTTAATATATAAGGCATTGGAATTACCAATTTCTGTTGCATTAGTAGCATTATTTTTTAAAAAAATTGAAGAATAAAATGATATATAATATGGATAAAAAATTATGCGAAATGGTTGCGAACCAAACGATCTCGCACTCTCTCTCTCGCAACCAGAATTGGATTGCGCCGGGCAAGTCGACCAATATTTATTAATGCGATCGGGTCGTCTACCTCTTCCTCGTTCTCTGACGGTAACATTTCTTCATCGGCCTCTTCGTCGGAATCGATTTCCAAATTTACTCCAGCTCTCAAACATATATTGTGCAGCACACAACATGCATTAATTATTTGTGATGCCACTTCGGGATGATAATGTGTGACGTGTGGGTTTATCTAGCTGTCTATTCTCGGTATTTTTTGGTATTATTTTCGAGTTTAATTTTGATTTTAATACATTCATATTTTTTTTCAACATGTTAAATTTCAATATTGGTTTCTCTATGTTATTTGACCAGAATGTTTAATACGAAGATGTAAATTGTAAATACGAAGTATGTAGGCCTATGTCACAATTTGCTATTGTGATGACCAATGTTAATTGCCCAACCATGTACGCCTCAGTTCAAATAATTCTAGAAGAATCCTAATCGAAACTCCGACCGGTCAATGCTTGACGACCGTAGCTTCGAGATTTTTTAAAGCAATGCAACAGCCGTCAGCCAGGGAGGCTTAAGTAACGTCACAGAACCGAGACTCGCTCTGCATACAATGTTGGCCTTGGGTCACATAGAAGTATCTAGTATGGCTGGTCTGCGATCCCGGGTAAAGAACGACGCACGTCGCAGGAACAGTGTAAACAAGAAGAAAGAAGACACCGCCAGATCACGCTATTTTGTCAAGGAAGTCGGACGTGTTGGGGAAACTACCATTCCGAGACCATCTTCGACACGCAGTAATGAAGTGAACAAAAGAAAAGAAATACGAAATGAAGTGAACAGGAACAGAAGCGAGGCAAAGACACTAACTACGATTGTCTCACGGTACCAACAACAATTAATTTCTGTTAAAGGCCTATATTGTTTGTTTGATTTTTGTTCATTGTTAAAATAACGTAGAATTTGTTGACAGTTAGAGGAAGTCACTGAATTTAGAGAGAGAGAAACTAAATTTGATGTACTAATATTAATAATTGGTATTTACTTTATTAATTAATTGGTCAATCAATCGACGGATTGGATGAGCAATTGAATTTCCGAAGTTTATTTTGATAATTTTTTAGGTAATTCATATCTGGTTTGTAATTGTTTCATCCCATAGTAAATTGGTAATGTAAAATTTGATTTGAGTTCGACTCGGTGTTTTATCCAGTAAATTCCTAAAAAAACCCAATTTGTTAGATCCTTCCGACCTTCCTTTTTTCTAAAATCTTTCCGATAGGAAGTCGTTTTTTATTATATTTTATTTAAAAAAAATTGGAGTCTCGTGGTCAGCGGAGTTAGCGGCGAGGGCATCATCACACCAGGTAGGCGGCTTGGCAGGTGACAAATGTAAGACCCGATCTTTTCGGCAACAGCGGAATCGAGCCTTCAGAAGACTGTTGCACCGTTCTATTGCGCAACGTGCAGCCATCTGACGTTGGTTAAAAGTCTCTTCGGGAGAATCGGCTTCCGGCCTGCTATGCGGGATTACCAGCCACTGTTCCAAGTTATAGCCACTAACGCCAAGCAAGTACATTCCCATTATACTTTGCTTCAAGTGCCCTTCGGATATTGCAATTACTCCAAATAAATTTGTCGCTTGTACTGCCAGGATGTGATGGTTCGCGTGCAGAATACGCATATCTGCGTCGCACACAAGCTGCACATTGATTGTGTGGACGCCTTTCCGGTCAACATGATTATGTTCACCATAATTTGGATCTGCACTTGAGTGCGGCACCACAGACACATGCGTGCAGTCTACTGTTCCGACGACACCTAGTTTAAACAAGAATAATAGAGATGATACTAACATTATATTAATTTCAATATTATTCATCCTTGTTTTTTGATAGTAGGCGTAGTTAGTTTTTCCACATGCAAAAAAAAAATGTTCTAAAATACGTCATATTTTCATAATTCAATTTCGATTACAATTTGAACATCTAATGTCGCGTTAACTGACTTTCTGCTTTCTGAACTTTCTCACTTTTACGCGCAACGCATGGTTGCGCTGATCAATCGGGTATCTTATCTGGGGGGTTACGACCCGGGAATGGATAGTGAGTCAAATGCGACAAATACATATTTGGCAATGCGAGTCAGTAAAAGCTGCTTGATTATTTGGTATTAATATTTGGAACAATAGTTTTGCATTTGCAAAAATAATGTTGATGTGAATGGTTTGGATTTTGGATATTGTGGTACAGGGTTTTAATCAATAATAATTCAATATTAAAAGTGATCATGAAAAGTCAGCACTTTATTAACAGTATCACAAATTGAATATTTAGTCAACACATTGGGCTGGATATTTTAAAAAAATTGAGTACATTATGTTTCCTATAATACAAAGGTAGGCCGATTAATACGTGAATTAACGTACCAAGTAGTAGGGCCTACACATTAATAATAAAATGTTAATATTAAAACATGATAGCCATCATCCGTGGTTCAATTGGTTAAAGAATCGCTTTTGAAACTGAAGTCACGTCGTGTATGGGTTTGAGTCACGCCTGAATGAGACCTGACGCACACAAGCTTCCTTCCGATGGGATCCGGGAGATCCTGCTTGGACAGAACTGGCTAATCACACATAAAAACATGACAATCGAGTAGAAACGTTCACAAATATCTATGTCTACGATTCCTTCTTCAACGGTAGAGCTACACGCCTATGAAACAATTTGTCTGCATGAGACTTCTCGAAGCAGATCATGCGTAAAACTATGAATACTTGACTACGGTAGTTACAAATAGGTTAATCAAAGTTCATTATTGTGTAATTTTTCAATTTTAGAGCTAATCAGTTGGATCCCGCAGTCACTGGAGTCCTGCAATCTGATTTACTGAATAATGTACCCCAGTGGCGATTGTTTGATTAATCATCGTTTCTTTATGACCCCACCAACAACTAGGTTAATTGGGGGTATGAATGAGATTTAAGAATATTTACAAAAAAAAAACATGGTATATGGGACTCAGGCCCATGGATGCGTTACTTGACCGAGTTTTATTTTTCTATTGTATGCGTTAAGACTTACTCATTTGCACCGGTACCCCCGAATAACATAGCTTTCGGAAGGGTAATTGATAAAACAGTGGTCATCATCGAAAGCAAAATACTATAGGCCTAATTATAATTAAAAGTGTATTAAAACATAATACAAAAGTGGCCCCGTGGGTAAGGCAACCCATGGGTCGGCACTGTTTTTACCAGGAAAGTTGAAGCGATCTTAGAATCTCCGCATAAGTGGCCTTAATTCATCATTATTCAAGGGGAATCGTATATATCGTCCCTTGATGCCGTCGATAGCAGCGGGTACTTCTGCAATTGCCCGGCTCACCGACTTCTGGCTCATGGCAATATACAAGTCGTTGCCAATGGTGTCCTGGTACCCTCCAATGGCATAGAATCTCAGGGCTGCTAGCACCCAAGTAAATAGAGTATGATAAATAACTATATTAGGCAGACTGGACTTTGGCAGCCTGGAGTCAAGGGTATGAATGAGTTTAGGATAAGCATATAAGCTATCAATTGTTTGGCTGAAAACTCTTTGGCTTGTGTCAGTCCTTTCCAGTTTTATAATAAGCTATTGCTATCATAGTCTTTCCTAGCACATAATATACTCATGGTCCTAGGGCCTAGGCCTAGTACTGAATCCATGCCACTAGACCTAAGCATGTAACGTAGTGTATTAAAAAGACAATGGGCGAAACAACGTGGGCGTACTAGCTCAATGATTACACCATAGAGGAAGTAAGCTTAATATAGTAGGCCTACTCCTACTGTAAACTCGATGCTTGAGGCCTACAAAAGCACATCTATTGGGTAGACGTACACCATATGTCTAGTCTAGGCCTAGAACTTTTAGTAAACAACTAGGCCTAGGGCCTAGCCCACAAAATCAATGCCCATAGGCCTAGGCTTTGAGCTATAGGGTGGGCCTAGGCATGGGCTAGGCCCTAGTTAGAAGTACAGGCTTACGTCTCTGACCTAGTTATGCTAGGTATATGATGAACTTATTGTATTATAATAGTTTCAATGTAAAACAGCCAGTCTGATATGATGCTTCACTATTTAAAAGTTGTATAGACTTACCCTCGTCTGAACGTTGATTGCTGAAGGTTGTGTGGGCGGAACCATAAACTCTTGACAGTTCAGTAACCAAATCGCGAGCTAGCGCCTTACTCAGACGGAAAATTTTTATAAATTTATTTTCCGGTAGTTCAAATGCGTCAAGTCGCTTTTTAAAACGATCTTGTACATTTATCACACCTAATTCGGCATCTTCGAGGTCCGCAATCGCGTTTAACACAATCATGTCATCCATGTTGATTTAAGTCAAGTCACCAACAGCTGATGCATCACGACATAACTCACACTCAAAAAGCTCTCGGTTTGAAACGTGAAATCTTTGCGACTCGAGTCGATACGACGACTCGACAAGAATCGATATTTGGTCCCCAAGACTAGGGTTTGTGACGTTTACAGCCAAAACACGACTCATCTCGTAATGTGACTCGAGTCGTGATGGTTTCAAGACTTGACATCCTGGGTGGGGAGATTCAAGTTGGGATTATTGTACTCGGAGAAATAAATGGTTATAAATCCATGGTAATTTTCGATCTTCATCCATCAGTTAGATTATCCCGAGATTGGTGTCATTCTGTTCTCTGACCAATAACTATTCCAGAAAAAAAAAAATATCCTTCCTATTTTCGGATTGTTTTTATTGCTTGTCCTTGATTGAGTGGAACGTCTTAGCTGTTGCTTCCATCTCTATCTTCATGTAATTTTTATCCGTCCTTACACATTCGTTAGTTGCTAGGTGTTTAGTTTTTTTAACGTGTGTCGGCACTTGTATTGTTATTGACTTCGGTCCTTGCAACTGCCGCGAGCATCCCATCCCTATACTCCTGGTGTGTCTAGGCAAGTTGCCGCGCCGCATCACTCTCTCCCCCCGGGCCCCTGACTACAGGTGTCCGGCCTCCAACCTCCCTCACCTTCTTCCCGTCTATCTTCTCCGCTCGCTAACTGTTTACTATAGGCTTTTATAGTAATTTATTTTATCATGTCGGCCCTAAGCCGCTCTGCGCAAATCTATCATGCCCCCCTCCCCGTTGATGTTTTCGTGTGCCATCCTTGTGCCACCAGCTGGCATTCACCAGGGTGGCATTCATACTAAAACCTTTGGCATGAACAAAACCTACGCCAATCTGGGCCGAAATTTAGAGAAAAACCACAACCTCCTGCTCTATTTTTACTGCCCCAACCACAACCTCAAGTTTACTGACATGAGGTTGCTGAAGAAACACCATGGGCTAAGAGCCATCCCGGGCAGCCTTTGGAGGCGGTTGGAGCGCCGTGGGCTCCGGTCTGACTGGACTCCTCCGACTCATCCTCCTCATCATCATCAGAGGGGTAGGAGGAGGTGGCCGCTAAAGGACCGGAGCAACCAGTAGCGCCAGCAGATGCCGGAGTGCAACAGCCGGTTGAGGAAGCGGGGGTTCAGGCTGTCACGCATCCACAGATCGTCCCTCCTGCAGCTACCCCACCATCAGCTGCAGCCTCGACCGGCCAGGAGGTCCGGTCAACTCCCAATCGTCGACCCACGACAGGGCTGTCGCCGAGGAAGAGGAGGACGCTGTCGCCGAGGACGACGAGGACGCGGTAGGCAATGCGGCGACAGTTCCCAGTGGGTGGGGAGATGATCCCACCAAGAGCAGCTCCCCTGGGGAGTTATCGCCTGCACACTGTGCTCCAGTCACCGAGCCTGTCGCGTCAGCCGGCCCGAGCTCTCGCCTTGAAGAGGGGACTAGGAGCACGATGTCTACTAATCCCCGTGGCGCGGGCGAGAGCCTGGATCCATCGCCGTCCTCCAGCCCAGATGAGCCGTGCCGGGTGGCCTCTTCACAGGACGCGGAGGTGGACGGCGTCACGACCAGGTCCTTGGTCTGCTGCGGAGGGCGGGCATTGAACCCGGAGCGGCTCGCCCTCGTCCACAAGACAATGCCCCAATAACCCCCAATGTTTCACCTCTCCCCTCGCAGGCACCACTTTCCCCCACCAACAGTGATGAAGTGGTGCCGCTTGCGAGTGCGATTGTGGAGGATGATGTTGGTTCGGCCTTTCAGGCAACAGTGGTTCAGGCCCCTCAGGCACCGGGGTCCGTGGACTCGGAGGGCCACCAAGAGGCCGACATGGTTTTTAATTGTAACCTAGATTTAGATTGTGAACAGGCGGCACTGACGCGTAACCGAATTTCAAACGAGGTGGCTAGCGCGCTTGAGGGAGGCTCACGTGTGGGCTGACTTTGAGCGTACCGTGGACTCGTGGGTGGCAGAAATAGCCAGCAGCCGTAACCAAGCTCCACCCGGTAATGATAGGAGACAGCTGCCGTCTCGACGCGGGCCTCGGCGACAGGGTGTTGCCGAGCCCCTGCCTGACGGTCAGGCTGCGAAGAGGCTGCAGCATCTTTACCGGGTTAATCGTAAGAAGGCTGTTGGCGAAATATTGAATGCAGAGTCTCCTTTCTGTGCCATCGAGTCTGCGGTCTTGGCTCACCATCATCGGAGGGTGTTCGGGAGGGGGGAATTTCAAGTCCAGCCACCACCGGCTGTCGTGCCTGAAATGGCGGGTGGACCTCTCTCGGACGAGGATGCCGTATTGCTCGCCGGGTGCTTTCTAGCTAGGGAGATTTCCCTGCGTCTTGGCCGTGCAGCCAATTCAGCACCAAGTAGGGATCTGGTGTCCTATGGAGACCTCCGGAAGTCCGATCCGGGGTACGAGCTGCTTACAGTGGTGTTTAACCGCTGTAGAGAGGAGAAGATGGTGCCAAGTTCGTGGTAACGCTCGAGGACAGTCCTTGTCTACAAGAAGGGTCCGAGAGACGATCTCATTAACTGGCGCCCTCTATCGCTATCTGGCACGATAACTAATCTCTGCAGTGGGCTGCTGGCGGACCGTATCTCGGGTTGGGCTGCCGGGGAGGGGAGGGGCTGATCTCCAGTGTCCAGAAGGGTTTCATGGAGCATGAGGGTTGTTTTGAACACAACTTCGTGCTCCAATCCGCCATTGATAACGCACGGCGGAACAATAAGGTGGTGTGCGTCGCCTGGCTTGATCTGGCCAATGCCTTCGGGTCCGTCCCGCACGCACATATCTTTAGTATGTTGCGTGTGTTCGGTCTTCCCGCAGATCTGATCGACATCGTCACAGATCTGTACACTGGCTGCACAACAGCAATTAGAACGCCAGTGGGGGAGACCGAAGATATTCCTATAGAGGCTGGTGTAAAGCAGGGTTGCCCTCTTAGCCTGGTTATTTTCAACCTTGCTATTGAGCCGGTTATTAGGGCGGCCATTGCTTCGATTCTCACCGACTCGGTCTCTGTACACGGCACACAGATCAATATTTTAGCATATTCAGATGACCTGGTGCTGCTCGCGGACAGTGCTCCATCCCTACAACGCCTTCTCGATATAGTCTCCGAGAGTGCCACTTGGTGAGGTCTTACTTTCAAGCCATCCAAGTGTGCCAGTCTTCATGTAGACTGTATGACACAGCGTCTGGCTGTGCCTTCTCTCTCTTCAATATTAAGGGACGGGAAATGTTGGCGTTGAGGGATGCAGAGGAATATCGGCACCTTGGAATTCCTACGGGATTTAGGGTGGCTCAAACGCCACTCGAAGCCATTGAGCAGATCAAGCAGGACCTGCGGAAGCCTGACAACTCGATTCTGACCCCTTGGCAGAAGATCGATGCTGTGTCGGTATTCCTGATTACCAGGCTTGACTTTATCCTCCGAAGGGGGAGGGTTCGTAAGGGACCCTTGCTTGCCCTTGACAAGATGATCAAGCGGCTGAATGAACCTTCCCCAGCGTGCGAGTCCTGAGATTCTGTGGATCCCAAACTATTCGGGAGGCGCAGGTCTCATGCCTCTCGTGGACTCGGTGGATGTGTCGAATGTTGTACACGGCTTCCGTCTTCTGACCTGCAAGGATCCGGTGGTTAAGGCCACCCGGATGTGCTAAATCCTCTTTTTTTTGAATAATTATTCTATATAGATTCAAGAGAGTGAGAAAGAAAACCGGAAGTAAATGGGATGGATAGAAACTGCACTATTAATTATTCAGTCCGATGTTCACAAGTTTTCGCATCCCAAAAATGTGTTTTGTGTGCCTACATTTTGTTTTCAAGAGGCAACTTTGCTCTACATGATTTTCATTGTTATCTCAGAACTCATGTTTTTCCTACGTTTGACCACTTTCCTCCCAAACCGATATAGCAAATAAGTTGAAATTTTCACAGCATATTTGTGCATATAGATGTTTGGAAAAATAAACCTATAACCTAGCTGTTGGTGGGGTCGTTAAGCGACATTGAAAAATAAAATATATAAATATATATCACGTAGGCCCACGTATTTTATTGCCATTTTATGTTATAATGTTTCAGTGCTCAATTGGAGAATACAGTACCTTGGTAGACGATCCAGTTCCTTCACAAGACGTAGGCCTATCCGATACAGCTGGAGGTTAGTTGGTAGACAGAATCTAGAAATTCTCAGTTATCACAGCAGGCGTTCCAGCCAATAGTTATGCAGACCAAATATGTTTGTGTCCGGCTCACTGCTAGGCTATCAGCGTGGCCCATCAGGCCTCTCTCATATCTAGAACTTTGTTGCATTGTAAGCCTATTGTTAATAGATTATGCGATTAGATTTATTTTGAATATTGTGTTCATTGTCCGTATCCAACAGTCTCGAAAAGACTGGATGGAATAATCTGCAGTATTTTAGAATCGTAATGAAGTGATCTCTGTAATTGGTACCATCTGTGAGATTTGAGTCGTATATGATTTTAATAAACTTCAAATAAATAATTAAATTCACTTCAACTTTGAGTGATGAGTGAACACATTGTTTCAGGCTCGTCGACGGTTGTACGACCCCAGAGTGGGAAGATACCTACATCAAGTGTAAATGTATGGGATAGGTACACACCATCGATGCTACGCCAGGCAAAGCATCCCTCACTTCAGCGTCCTCAATCTTCATGTAAGCATTTATTTCATTTAATGAACACTGTTTTCATGTAGGGCCTACACTCAAAAATTCTATCGCCTCTCGGGTGTCTGCAATTATTTTCACCAAGTAACCATGAGACCACAACCTGATTTCCATCTCAATTGCTATCATTTACTGAAAATTGAGGCCGTATACGTCTGGTAGAACTTGTGCTCGTTCTCGAGTGCTATTTACGCACTCACAAGAGTTGTAGTTTGTCAACAGTCTACATTCCGAGTGAAGAAACCAATCAGATTTTTTAAACTCTTGACATGAGTCCCCATCTCACTAGGAATTTTATGTTTCCGAGAACAATCCGTTCAATAGATTTCTTTTATTCGTAGTGACAAAATCTGGTAATGGGCCTGCAAGTGACTGGACACGTAGGCGACGACCCACTCTGCCACAGAGGCAACTTGCAGCGCAGAGCGTCAGTACTGCAAAATTTTCTTCAATGGCCGAAGCCAAAGCAAATTTGGCAACATTGCAGGCAGAATATATAACGCAAGAAAGAGAGGAGAGTAAAACATTGTATAATTTGGAAGTTAAAATTAAAGAGGCTCAGCTAGAAAGCCTTCAGCTAGATATACAGTTAAAAAGAACCCATTTAGAAAAACTTGGAACATCAAATTTTCAAAATTAATCATTTAATTAAAATTTATCAAAAAAAATCATCATTAATGTTCAAAAAGATGTAGAGAGATCACAATTAATTTTCAAAAGAGAGAGAGAGAGAGAGAGAGAGAGAGATTATACCAAACTAATTAATTGAACTTGAAACTTATTAATAACTTATCAACCTATAAACTTAACTACCGGTAATTGATTTTCTTCTAATAAATGAAAAAAAAATCAAAACTACTGGTACATTGTTTTATTGCTTAGCCGTAGTTTCGTTATAACACCGATCTTCGTCATATTGTTCTCTTTACAGCTCATTCCATTCCTGCGTCGCCCTCCAGATGAATCCGTATTTATACACTACCTAGCCGCTCTTTACACTTCCATTCTTACTCTTACTTCTTACTTTTTTGTAATTGATTTCTTACTCAGTTCCTTCCGTGCTTGCCCAGCTTGTTTTATAACGAGGCAAGGCAAGTACTGAATTAATAACATTGTGCATTCAAATAGTAAGTATTTAATGAATATTTTGTAATTATTTTTTGATTGATATAATAATTGTTTGTTATGTTGACTATTGATGATATATGTATATACTAATATGGAGACATGTAAAAATAGTGATAACAGT
This sequence comes from Brachyptera putata, assembly GCA_907164805.1. NCBI lineage: Eukaryota > Metazoa > Arthropoda > Insecta > Plecoptera > Taeniopterygidae > Brachyptera > Brachyptera putata. Next base: position 6,931,905 of record OU015469.1, read on the forward strand.
GTGAAATAGTGAAAAATAGTGTTTGCTATGATTATTCCTAATTTAAGCGCCTAAAATAGTCAATCAGGACATTCTGTATCCCTGCACGGTTTCCTTGATTGACAACATCTCTGGGAATCTGATCGCGCAGAACGTCTAGCACTGGTACGTCAGGGGCATCTGGGGGCGTCGCCTCATGTTGGTCTACTGCGATATTGTGGAGAACGGCGCAGGCAACTATTACGTGTTGCACTTTGTCCAGTCGTAGGCGTATGCCTCTGTAAAAACCTCTGTAAAGATGGTCAGCGGCGGGGATCGAACTGGGTTCGGAATTCCCCTCGCCTCCCAGATCACATGAAGCGAGCGCGTTATATGCCCGTATATATATATATATATATATATATATATAGGGGCGGTTAGGTACCCCCAATGACATTACAGAGGCACCAAGTAGTGAGTACAAATATATGATACAGCGAATCAGTCAGGAGATTACGATCTCGAAGGTAATGGGAAAGTGTGGGAGGGTGTGGGTAGTGGGAAGGTAATGGGTAATTTGAGAGTGTATCTGGCATCATAACCATAAACAAAAATGTGAACATTTTCCTGTTAGCCATTTACAGACCACCCTCGATGAGTAAACACCACTTTGTCGTTGAGTTAGACAAAATACTTGACCAAATGCATTGTGCAAACGCCATAATAATTGGAGATATTAACTTGAACCTGTTGGATAAGGAGAACATTAACGTGCAATATTATGAGAGTACTCTCGCAGTACATGGTTTTTGTAAAGCAATTGGAGGAGTTACAAGAGAGGAATTTACGTTTGACAATTTGTCATCTTCATGTTTAGATCACATCAATATTAGAAGTGATGCAAAACAAGTCAACTCGGTCATATACACAACAAAACTGACAGATCATTACCTCGTTGGAGCTAGCATTAATTTTGAAGTTGTAGATCTTGTCGAGGCATTTCAACCAGATAATTTTACAGTTTGTTTAAACGAAAATAAATTGGAACTTTTACTGAAATCTGTAGTTTGGGGCAAACTCACGTCAATCTCAAATTGTGAAGAATTGTATGAGAAAATTGAAGATTCTTTCAATCAATGTTATGAATCGGCTTCTTATAAACGTTTTTGTGTATTTAATAAAAGGTTGAAACCACCGAGACAGGAGTGGATGACAGAAGGTTTACTAGAGGAATTACATGAGAGGGACTTACTATTTAAAAAATAGCGTGATTGTCACACTAGTCTGAGACCAATACTCCACAGTGACTATAAAAGGAAGAGAAAATACGTAAATTCCACTATAAATTCAACTAAAATTAATTTTTATAAAAATAAACTAGATAAAGCAAAAAACAGTGTGAAGGATTCGTGGCAAGCAATAAATGAAATAATCGGAAAAAAGAAAAAATCTTCTGTTGACGGAGTTTTGAATAAATATTTAGGACGTGATTTTCCACACGAAGTCATTGCAAACAATTTTGTTGATTTTTTTGTGGATGAAGTGAAGAATATAAGTCACGACTGTGACATTATTACTGCACACCAAATACCAGAAATATCCGCCAATTTTTCGATGTATCTGCCTAATGTTACCTGTGATATTATTAAAAATATTATCAATAACATGGATGTTAACAAACAACCAAGGTTGGATAAAATAAGAGTAAAAGATTTACAGCTTGTTGTAAATCACATTAGTCCTGTTATTGCCAGACTTGTCAACCTCTCAATTCAGTCAGGAATTGTTCCTTTAAAACTCAAGACTTCAATAGTTAGACCAATTTTTAAGAAAGGAAATCACATGAAGCTTGGTAATTATCGTCCCATAGCATTGTTGTGTTCTATTGAAAAAGTTATGGAAAGGTTTATTGCAACTAAGCTGGTGGAATATTTGAAAAGTAATAATATTATAAGCAACTTCCAGTTTGGGTTTCAAAAGGGCAAAAGCACCGGAGATTTGTTGGCCTTATTCACAGATTACATAAACTCATGTCTTAATTCTAACCTTCATGTTTTTGGTACCCTTTATAGATTTTACGAAGGCATTTGATACCTTGAACCATTCAAAATTAATAATTGCATTGGAAAAAATTGGTGTACGAGGTAAATTATTGAGTTGGTTTATAAATTATTTAGAAAACAGATTTATTTTGGTGAGAGTAAACGACACGTATAGCTCCATCAAACCTATTGTTACAGGTGTGGCTCAGGGGTCAATCTTGGGTCCACTTCTTTACTTAATCTATGTAAATAATTTGGTAGATTGTGTGCAAAATTGTCGGACATATCTCTATGCAGATGATACCGTAATTATAGCATCGCATCGAGTTTATCGTACAGCTCTTATAAATCTTCAAAACGATTTCACTAACATATTAAAATTAACTCATGACAAAAATCTAGTAATAAATTCTGATAAAACTAAAATCATGCATATTCGCTCCCCTTTCAACAAAGATATTATAGAAGACTCAGTGTTGATATACCACTCATACCTGTGCTTACATCATATGAAAATGGGTATGGGATGTATTGGTTGCACGTCTCAAATTGAATCAGTAAAGGATCAAGTTTATTTAGGCGTTACCATAGACAACTCTTTTTCTTGGAAGATGCATATCAACATTTTATGTAATAAACTTAGATCTTGTGCGTTCAAATTATATACCTTGAAACATATATTGCCCTTCAAATTATTACGCACGGTGTATTCAGCTCTCGTAGAATCTATCATCTCCTACGGTATTTTAGCATGGGGTAATGCTTCATACTCGACCTTGTCATGCTTAGCATCTCTTCAAACAAAAATAATTAAAAGTATTACTCCTTCTCAAGTTAGACAAGTAAATTTGAATGATGACAAACAAATATTTCGACACTGTAATTTTTTACCAATCTATGACCTATTTGACTACAAATTTATTCTTAAATATTACTTCGATGATTCTTTTAAAAATATTGTAGATCATTCAGCAAATACTAGAGCCAGAATGTTAAATAATTTCAAAATTCCTCAATTCAACAATAAGTACGGCAAAAGAAGTCTGGAGTATTCAGTACCAATAATTTTCAATAAAATTCCAGTTAATTTAAGGCACTTAACAAATTACAAAAATATCAAAACAGAAATTAAAATATGGTTACTCTTCAATTCATAATACAGTTATCTTGACTCATCATTATATTATGTAATTATTGTTATGGAAAAAGGTTTGTCCTATTATTAGTATTGATTTATTTTAGTTTTAATTATGTATACCTTCAGAATGTTTTTCGGGTGAAGTAAGTTCTGAACAAGGCTGTAATTTTTCGATCGTATGCTTTTTTGTTTTTTTTCTAATAATTGTTCTCATCTTTTCCATGTTATTGCATCTTAAATGCGCAAGTGTGTTTTCTCAACGACTGTTATTCATTGTGTACAATTAGTTCATTTCTCATATGGTTATCTTTGCATTTTTCTTCTCATTTTCTTTCGTAATTTTATACTGTAATTCTCGTCCTGTCTTTCAACTAACTAATTTTTTGTGTGTATAATCGACTTATTTTATTTTTGTTATAACCACAGTCAAGCCCTTATAAGGCTTTGTGGACAAGCGATGTTAATTTTGATTATTTGTAATGTTTTCCAACTTTTGTTTTCTCAATAAAATAAAAATAAAAAAACCGCTCGTAGCCATCCCGAGAAAAATCATAGGAACCATCCCACCATTTACCTAGGAAAATTGGTCCCACAGAGGGTAAACCTATGAAAAATCTCCGACAAGGTGGACGGTGCCGGAGATTGAACCGAGGTGCACTCAAATCTATTTTCACTTTCCGGCCACATAAAGTTAGCACGTCAGCACTGAGCTGCCTGTCCCGGTGACCTGATACTCATGAAGTGTAGGTCTAACTAAGTTCAAGATCAATGGTTTGGTCATTTTGACAAGGATGTATATCGTTTAGACTTGCTACTAGAGAATACGTCTGACAGAACTTTCATACCGGTACAAAATTGATTGGTATTCATGTAGGCCAGGGGCTTTAAATTTGACTAGGTACTGACTAGGCCTATAGGTCTAATATTATAACATACTTGAATCTCTAGACAAAGTAAGCCATTACTACCCTAGACCTTTCAATCAGACAGAAAACCCCTGGAAATGGGCCTAAAACCTATTGAGTTTGTAGGCCTAGTGTTGATGGCCCTACACGACCTAGGCTAGGCCTTGGGATTATAGGCCCAGTAGGCCCTACGTTATACATCACTACGTCCGTACGCCTACTAGACTAACCTTGTAACGTTACATACAGTTTTATGGTTACCATCTGCTAAAAGTGTGTCTAATTTTATTTTGTAAGAATGTGCGTCTAATTTTATTTTGTAAGAATTATGTCTTACGAGATTTATACTTTTATTGCGCATTTTGATATTTTCTCATGTTATGGTCTTGCACGTGTTGGTGAAGGTCTAAAACAACCCTCACAAGGGGCCAGGTCAAGGCAAAAGAGAGCTAAGAGTGGTTGCATTTAGTCAAGAATATGGAAGCTATTAAATTAAATTGTTATTTTGTTTTGCATAAGGGTAGATGTCTTGGGGTTTCAGTTCAGAACATTTTTTATTGTAAAATTTCAAAAACAAATTCACACATTTTAAGTTAGCCATAAATTCAGTCTTTGTTCTATCAAGTGTCAACCGGGGAAAGTTTGTTTTTAAACTACAAACATTTTCATCGTCCGAGCTAAATACGACCAATCAGAACTCTGCTTTGGACCACATAGCAACCAATCAAAATTTAGTTTAATATTATAATATACTTAGGGGTTGGACCAAAAAGAAGTTGGAAATAAATATGTAAGTGAATATTCAGGAGAACTTGTTGGGCAGTGATAGAGGCAAGACGTGCCAAACGTTGTCAACCAGAAAAACAGTCATGTAACCGCGAGTGAGATGTATCCGCGAGTGAGTTTCCGCAAAATAAAAGAAAAAGAAAAACTTGTGAGAAAATAATAATGTAACTAATGTAACCGCGAGTGAGTTCCCGAAAATTAAAATAACAACAAAAACGTGTGATTCAATGTATTTTCGACGGACATTAATTTAAAATTTCAACATCATCTTTCGGACATCAATTCTCCAGCCGATACGAGAGATGGCAGTGACGGCAGAGGCAGCGACCACAGCAGCAGCACACATAAGTACAAAATTCCACCCTGACCTTTAGCACCCCCCAACTGCCCTCGTCGAAAACTTATCGTTATTAAAATAATCGTCATATTATCGCCATAAAATTAAATTGTAATGTTTCGCCTCTATTTGTTGTAACTGCTAAATAATGTGTTCATTCAAATAAAAATATAGGCATAGCTAATTCATTATGTGTTGTATGTTTTTGATTAATCAAGCGAAGTAATGTTAAAACCTGTCCGTCTCGAATTCGAGAGTAGGCTCCATCGCGAGCAACAAATTATGGACTGTGTCCTTGGTTAAACGGAATCTTAAGAAAAACTCATCATGGTCCCATCTCCCGAAATGGTCCACTCGTTCTCGAAAAACACGGGCTCTTCTCGCTCTCTCGCACCCACGCACATGAGGAATTCATCATGCGAATCCGATGAATTATTGTGCATTATATCATGATTCATCATTGCTTAAACCTGATCACTGTTTTTATGGGTTTTTATAGGTTAAAAACACGGAACTTGCAGATTGAAAATGACGCCATCTTGTTTACATCAGCTGTTATCCTACCACATAAGGATTTATTAGGTGGTCCAAGCACCCAATAGCTATTCGGTCAGTTTATGTGTACGAATAGTCTAACCTGGTGCTCATAATACTGCCAATAAGCTATTCGACCTGCTCTGTTCTTTATAATACCGGCCCTTAACCAACTAGTATTTTAAACTGTCTAGGTGGATGGAGCGGTAAGACACCAGCCTGCCACGCTAAAAACCCAGGTTCGATACAAATGTGATGTTACTTTCTAAGTGTTATATAAATGCTTTTGGCCAAGGGTTATAGATCGGATTGTTTTTTTCTGAACCGATACTGTTTAGCGACCGATATTAAATGAGTCTTGATAACGATGTAACAGGCCTAATTACGAACACTCGGGCCAAGGAGCCGAACTCTCCCGAACGAACCCGTAGGGTGGCCCGCGACCCGCTCATAATACACGAGTTGCTTGTAAACTCCTCGCTTTGTTCGTCTAACAATAGTAGACCTATATCCGGGAAAATGTTGTCTGTGGTTCTCTCGCTGTTTCCTGTAAATCCTCTAACCACCTATCCTGTTCTCCCGATCTACATTTCCCTTCCTCTCACCGCACACCCTGCCGCAGTAATCGCCACACGCATCAGTTGAAGATGAACCACGTTGCTACGATTTATGGACACTAAACTAATGGACAACTAATGGATGAAATAGTGTGAAATGAAATAACTGATTGATGGATGGATGTTTGCTTAAAGATCCCACCGTCAGCTGGTTATTTGGGGGTACGATATATATATATATATATATATATATATATATATATATACTGGGTTTAACGACGAACTGTATTGATAGCGAAGATCTATTGGCGTAGGATGGATGATTAATGAGATGATAGGATTTGAGTCGAAATGATCGAAATTTTCAACATATTTGACATTAAATGATTATCATATATTTTCAGAATATCTAATTATTACCTACTAGGAGAACGCCATATGTGCGTTGTTAGACGAGCGAATAGTAATAGTATGAATGAGTTGAAATTTGTGAAAAACTGCTTCGAGTGGTACCAATTTAGCACATTTTATGTTTTTTTTTTCAACGTGGCTGACCCGATGAAGCTGAAATTTTTTAGAAATGTGTATCAAAATGTAATTCAACTTCACGCAAATTTTCATCTTTTTGGAAAATGAAAATATTTTCTTTTTATTTCCGACATGTTATTCTAATGGGTATTCTTGAAATTTCTAAAATTCATGAAGAAAAACGTTACCGCCGGATAATGCCACAAAACTATACAGATCTAAGTTAGATGAGGAACCATAACGAAAAAAATTTGATGTTGATAGCTGTAGCCGTTTGACCTGTGGAGAACCGACCAAAAAAACTGAAAACAGAAAAAAAAGAAACGAACACCAATTTTTTCAGTATGTCAAATTGAATCCTCGCTTAAGTCCGTCTAATTATTTATCCATTCATATTATCATTTCTTCTGTTGTATTCGACACAATTCTGTCGTATTTGATCGAATGTAAGAAGAATTATAGATATAACTTCGGTTACTATCTCACGAGCTCGATCGCACAATCTCTCTCTCTCTCTCAGTCTCTCACTCTCTCTCTGTCGCTCGTCCAGCTCTTTACTAATGTTATTTTCCGCCGCCAGACAGTGCCAGCTAAAATAAACCTACTACGTTTCAATGGTGCACCAGCTGAATAGTATGAATGCTTGCTTACCTCGCCGATTGTTTACTTAAGACTTTACTTCACAGGATCATTTCTGTAGTAAATCTTCGAACATTTCGACTCAAATAATCGAAACAACACAACCATGATGATGAGGTATAACACCCTCCTCTGAGCGTGAGGCTGATCATGGAATATCCTCCTGTAGGATAATCCTGGTCCACGATGATCGTTCACCCTTTCCTTCGGGATCGGGCTACGAGGTGGGTGTCTTCTGAGTGGCTGCGACACAACATTGGTGTTGCACAATATATTATGTTGACTTCATATGTAGCATGATTGTCTCTTTGTTTTTTTATAGAACATTCATTATGATATTTGCCGAGTTATTATATTCAATATGTCTAACACGAGTAAATTTATATTGTAATATATATGTAAAATATCTTTTATGTGGCTACTTATGTAGTGGTTAAAATCTTGTAATGAATAATATGGTTCAACTTGATGAGTGTTGCATTATATTCTACCTTTTTGGCGTGTATGTTTATTTATTATGTGGGATTGATCAAACTAATGCACACATTTTTCAGTCATCGTAGTAGAAGACAATTTTAAAGTTTCAAAGAGTCAATAACAATAAATAATAATAACTTTTCATCGGGTTCAACGACGCACTGTGATGATAGCGAGGATCTATTGGCGTCGGATTGATGATTAATGCGATGATGGTTTCTTGTGTAATGGGAAGGATAGTGGCAAGGAAGCGGACATGATCTATGATGGGGGAACCATTCCGCCATTGTTCAATGAATGTTCCTAATGATGATATTATCAAAATTAATGCAGCAAAAATGACGGATATTTTCAACATATTTGACATTAAATGATCATCATATATTTCCAGAATATCTCATTATTACCTACTAGGAGAACGCCAAATGTGCGTTGTTAGACGAGCGAGAAGTAATAGTATGAATGAGTAAAAATGCGTAGAAACTGCTTCTAGTGGTACCAATTTAGCACATTTTATGTTTTTTCTTCAAAGTGGCTGACCCGATGAAGCTGAAAATTTTCAGAAATGTATATTAAAATATAATTCAACTTCACGCAAATTTTCATCTTTTTGGAAAATGAAAATATTTTCTTTTTATTTCCGACATGTTATTCTAATGGGTATTCTTGAAATTTCTAAAATTCATGAAGAAAAACGTTACCGCCGGATAATGCCACAAAACTATACAGATCTAAGTTAGATGAGGAACCATAACGAAAAAAATTTGATGTTGATAGCTGTAGCCGTTTGACCTGTGGAGAACCGACCAAAAAAACTGAAAACAGAAAAAAAAGAAACGAACACCAATTTTTTTCAGTATGTCAAATTGAATCCTCGCTTAAGTCCGTCTAATTATTTATCCATTGATATTATCATTTCTTCTGTTGTATTCGACACAATTCTGTCGTATTTGATCGAATGTAAGAAGAATTATAGATATAACTTCGGTTACTATCTCACGAGCTCGATCGCACAATCTCTCTCTCTCTCTCAGTCTCTCACTCTCTCTCTGTCGCTCGTCCAGCTCTTTACTAATGTTATTTTCCGCCGCCAGATAGTGCCAGCTAAAATAACCTACTACGTTTCAATGGTGCACCAGCTGAATAGTATGAATGCTTGCTTACCTCGCCAATAGTATAAGTAAGACTTTACTTCACAGGATCATTTCTGTAGTAAATCTTCGAACATTTCGACTCAAAAAATCGAAACAACACAACCATGATGATGAGGTATAACACCCTCCTCTGAGCGTGAGGCTGATCATGGAATATCCTCCTGTAGGATAATCCTGGTCCACGATGATCGTTCACCCTTTCCTTCGGGATCGGGCTACGAGGAGGGTGTCTTCTGAGTGGCTGCGACACAACATTGGGCACAATATATAATGTTAACTACATATGAAGCATGATTGTATCTTCATTCTTTCTCTAAAACCTTCATTAGGATATTTACCGAATTGTTATATTCGAAAAGTCTAACATGAGTGAATATATTTGTAATATATATTTAAAATATCTTTTATGTGCCTACTTATGTAGTGGATAAAATCTTGTGATGAATAATATGGTTCAACTTGATGAGTGTTGCATTATATTCTACTTTTTTGGCGTGTATGTTTATTTATTATTTGGGATTAATCAAACTAATGCACACATTCTCCAGTCATTGTATTAGAAGTCAATTTTAAAATTTCAAAGAGTTAATAACAATAAATAATAACTTTTTCATCGGGTTCAACGACGCACTGTGATGATAACGAGGATCTATTGGCGTCGGATTGATGATTAATGCGATGATGGTTTCTTGTGTAATGGGAAGGATAGTGGCAAGGAAGCGGACATGATCTATGATGGGGGAACCATTCCGCCATTGTTCACGGTTGGTAAACCTAATATGAATTGATGCAATCGATAAACGAGCAGACAGTCCATTTTTGTCACATAAATATTCTGTGGCGTTTCAATTGAACTTATAAAATTTAATAATAAACCATGTAATCAGTATTTGCCAGAAACTGGATGAATTAGTTTCAAACAATTCATCGTGTATAAAGGTCACTTAATCAGATGAATGTTCCTAATGATGCTATTATTAAAATTAATGCAGCAAAAATGACGGATATTTTCAACATATTTGACATTAAATGATTATCATATATTTTCAGAATATCTAATTATTACCTACTAGGAGAACGCCATATGTGCGTTGTTGGACGAGCGAATAGTAAATAGTATGAATGAGTAAAAATGGGTAAAAACTGCTTCGAGTGGTACCAATTTAGCACATTTTATGTTTTTTTCTTCAAAGTGGCTGACCCGATGAAGCTGAAAATTTTCAGAAATGTGTGTCAAAATTTAATTCAACTTCACGCAAATTCTCATCTTTTTTGAAAATGAAAATATTCATTTTTCCGCCATGTTATTCTAATGGGTATTCTTGAAATTTCTGAAATTCATAAAGAAAAACGTTACCGCCTGATAATGCCACAAAACTATACAGATCCAAGTTACATGAGGAACCATAACGAAAATATTTGATGTTGATAGCTGTAGCCGTTTGACCTGTGGAGAACCGACAAAAAAACATTTAAACAGGAAAAAAAAAAAAAACGAACACCAATTTTTTACAGTATGTCAAATTGAATCCTTGCTAAAGTAGTCCGTCTTATTATTTATTCATTCTTATTATCATTTCTTCTGTTGTATTCGACACAATTCTGTCGTATTTGATCGAATGTAAGAAGAATTATAGATATAACTTCGGTTACTATCTCACGAGCTCGATCGCACAATCTCTCTCTCTCTCTCCCAGTCTCTCACTCTCTCTCTGTCGCTCGTCCAGCTCTTAATAATGTTATTTTCCGCCGCCAGATAGTGCCTGCTATAATTTACCTACTACGTTTCATTAGTGCACCAGCTGAATAGTATGAATGCTTGCTTACCTCGCCGTTTGTATAATTAAGACTTTACTTCACAGGATCATTTCTGTAGTAAATCTTCGAACATTTCGACTCAAATAATCGAAACAACACAACCATGATGATGAGGTATAACACCCTCCTCTGAGCGTGAGGCTGATCATGGAATATCCTCCTGTAGGATAATCCTGGTCCACGATGATCGTTCACCCTTTCCTTCGGGATCGGGCTACGAGGAGGGTGTCTTCTGAGTGGCTGCGACAAAACACTGATGTTGCATATTATATTATGTTGACTACATATGTAGCATGATAATTTCCTTTTTATTATTATAAAACATACATTATGATATTTACCGAGTTGTTATATTCAAAATGTCTAATACGAGTGAATATATATTGTAATATATATGTAAAATATCTTTTATGTGCCTACTTATGTAGTGGATAAAATCTTGTGATGAATAATATGGTTCAACTTGATGAGTGTTGCATTATATTCTACTTTTTGACGTGTATGATTATTTATCATGTGGGATTAATCAAACTAATGCACACATTTTTCAGTCATCGTGGTAGAAGTCAATTTTAAAATTTCAAAGAGTTAATAACAATAAGTAATAATAACTTTTTCATCGGGTTCAACGACGCACTGTGATGATAGCGAGGATCTATTGGCGTCGGATTGATGATTGATGAGATGATGGTTTCTTGTGTAATGGGGAGGATGGTGGCAAGGAAGCGGACATGATCAATAATAAGGGAACCATTCCGCCATTGTTCACGGTTGGTAAACCTAATATGAATTGATGCAATCGATAAACGTGCAGACAGTCCATTTTTGTCACATGAATATTCTGTGGCGTTTCAATTGAACTTATGAAATTTAATAATAAACCATGTAATCAGTTTTTGCCAGAAACTGGATGAATTAGTTTCAAACAATTCATCGTGTATAAAGGTCACTTAATCAGATGAATGTTCCTAATGATGCTATTATTGAAATTAATGCAGCTAAAATGACGGATATTTTCAACATATTAGACATTAAATGATTATCATATATTTCCAGAATATCTAATTATTACCTACTAGGAGAACGCCATATGTGCGTTGTTAGACGAGCGAATGGTGATAGTATTGTGGGAGTTTCGGACGAGGTAATAAATGAACTCAGTGAATATAAGTAAAGTTGATGTATTTTATATACTTCTGGTTACAGTTAAAACATGCTTCTCAGAAATCTCGAGAAGAAGGACTTATTGAATAACACAACTGGTTGACAAGACAACCAGCCACAACAATACCTTTAAATGCACAGAACACAGTATGCAGTGATTCAACATCACTGCATACTGGTATTGCATACTGCATATTGCAGTCCCCTACAGTACCCCCTCCCCAGTGTCCCGAAAATATGGAGGAACACGATAGTCTTGCATTCACGCTGGAATGATGACTGTGTCTGGGTCTGCGAGTATGTATGCAGGTTTCAGCCTGTCTATGGATACCACCACTTGTTTACCGTTGCGCACGATAGTGTAGAACTTGTCGTGACGAGCTGTGATAACATACGGTCCATCATATGGCTGCTGCAGAGGAGTACGGACTGCGTCGTGGCGCACAAAGACGTGCGAACATGACGCCAAGTCCTTGAAAAGGAAAACTGCGTGTTTCCCATGGTGAGAAGGTTGAGCTGGCCTTAGCTGCCTGAGGTGACGTCTGAGTCGATCGACATAATCGGATGTTGACTCTAGGGTAACTGTTGTCGGTGCAAGGTATTCGCCTGGAAGGCGAAGTGTCGTCCCATAAACAAGTTCGGCCGGCGTTGCTTTCAGGTCTTCTTTCCAGGATGCCGAGCATGACCCACGGCAAAACCTCAGTCCATCTCTCGCTGTCGTGGCACATTATGGCAGCCTTGAGTTGTCGGTGAAGACGCTCGACCATTCCATTTGCTTGTGGGTGGTGGGCAGTTGTCCGGAGATGAGTCGTACCTGTCAGGTTATTGAGTGACCGGAAAAGACACGACTCGAACTGGCGTCCTTGGTCGCTAGTGATTCTGAGGGGAGCTCCAAACCGTGATATCCATCCTGTGACGAGGGCGGCAGCCACGGTTTCTGCCGTGATGTCTGATATTGGAATTGCCTCTGGCCACCGTGTAAAGCGATCCACACATGTCAGTAGGTAGCGAAATCCGTCTGCTATTGGTAGAGGTCCGACTAGGTCAATGTGTACGTGCTCGAATCTAGCACCCGGTACGTCAAAGTGACCGACAGGCGATGTTACGTGACGTGTAATCTTGGAGCGTTGACATTTTATGCACGTTCTGGTCCATTCCTTGCAGTCCTTATTTATAGACGGCCATACGTAGCGCTTCGTGATTAGTTTGGTGGTTGCTTTAATGCCAGGATGTGACATATCATGCAAACTGTCGAACACTTGACGCCTCAAAGGAAATGGCACAAAATGACGAAGTGTAGACTGAGATGTGTCACAGTAAATTGTGAGGTTGGAGTCGACCAACTTTTTACATTATATTGGAAGAGACGTGTTTGATTGTCTGAAGGTCTGTAGTTCGATGTCATCTTGCTGTGCCCTTGCGATGTCGGCAAAGTTGACAGGAGCTGTTACTGCCTCGACCCTGGACAAGGCGTCGGCGACGACGTTGTCTTTGCCTGGAATATGACGTATATCGGTAGTATATTACCCGATAAAGTCAAGGTGTCGAAACTGCCGTGGTGAGCATTTGTCTGGTCGTTGTCTGAAGGCAAATGTAAGTGGTTTATGATCGGTGTAGACGGTAAAGGTTCTAGCTTCTACCATGTGCCGGAAGAAGTGAATGGCGTCGTATATGGCTAACAGTTTACGGTCGTACGCGCCGTAATTTCGTTGTGCTGTGTTAAGCTTTCGGGAGAAGAAAGCGAGTGGTTGCCATCCGCGGCATGTCCGCTGCTGTAGAGCGGCACCGACGCTGGTGTCCGAGGCGTCGGCAACAACTGCCAGCTCGGCGTCGATGTCTGGATGCGCGAGAAGGGTGGCGTTCGCAAGACTTTTTTGCATGTGTCAAACGTAGACCGGAGTTCCGGCGTCCAACCGACAGGAGTTTTACCTGAGGTGTCGGTACCGGCGAGGAGGTCGTTGAGAGGAGCCTGAAGTTGGGCAGCGGATGGAAGAAAACGACGGTAAAAGTAAATCATTCCGAGAAACTGCCGTAGTTGCTTGATATTGCCGGGTGGCGGAAAGGAAAGTATGGCGTTGACTTTCTCCTGAAGAGGTCGGGTACCAGATGCGTTGACTGTGTATCCAAGAAAATTCATTTCGGAGGCGCCGAATACGCACTTGGAGGAGTTGACCACGACGCCGTACTCCGAAAGCTTCGTAAAAAGGAGTCGGAGGTGTTCCTCGTGCTGTTGCGGATCACAGGAAGCTACTAAGATGTCATCGATATATGCATAGCAGAAATCTAGGTCCCGAAGTACTTCGTCAATAAACCTCTGAAACGTCTGCGCCGCGTTCCGTAGTCCGAAACTCATAAAGGGAAACTCGAATAGTCCAAAAGGTGTAGTAATTGCTGTCTTATGGATGTCTTCGGAAGCGACGGGAATTTGATTGTAGGCGCGTACTAAATCGATAGTGGAAAAGATAGACTTGCCTGAAAGGTTCTGTGCAAAATCCTGGATGTGCGGAACAGGATAGCGATCCGGAATAGTCCGAGCGTTCAGAGAACGGTAATCTCCACATGGCCGCCATTGGCCGTTCTTTTTCGGGACTAGGTGGAGAGCGGAGGACCAGCTGCTAGATGATCGTCGAGCAATGCCTGCCTCCAGCATAGTGTTAAACTCTCGTTTAGCAATATCGAGACGATCGGGTGCTAGACGCCTGGGCTTGCACGACGCTGGTTGTCCCGGCGTCGTGTTGATGTGATGAGCTGTCTGATGTTTCGGCTCACGAGGCATACCACTTGGGCGTGTGACGTCCGGAAAAGTGGTAAGTAGCTTGTGAAAGTGCGACTGAGATATGCTGCTTTCTCGTGATATTACCTTGACTTGCCCAAGAGTGCTGTTGGAGAGCTGCCCCGGAACTGCCAATGTAGTGACGCCATCAATAAGTTGCCGTTGACGGACGTCGACGAGTAAACCGTAATGTGAAAGAAAATCCACTCCGATTATTGGTTGAGCAACATCAGCGATGACGAAACGCCACTCAAAAACTCGGCGTAAACCTAGATCTAATGACAAGTTAATTGGTCCATACGTATGAATGGGAGACTCATTTGCAGCAAAAAGTACATTAAGTAGTCTTACTGGGGCGGCCTTGTACTTTGTTTCGAGGATACACACATAAGTCTGAACCGGTGTCGATAAGGAATCTCGTCTTTGTTTGACGGTCCGTTACAAACAGGCGATTTGCTGTCGGGCCATAGTCAGCCGCCATTACTGACCGCCCCGGTCTTTTCCCGATTGGTGCCTGCAGGGAGCCACACAACGACGGGCAAGATCACCGAACTTGGCATGGTACCAACATAATTCATTCACCACGTTCTCCGTCTTTATCGGAGATGTTTTCTTTCTATGTGAAAGTGATCGCTGCCTGTCTCCGCTTGTGCGATTGGCGCTGAGCACCGCGACGCTTGCGGTCAATGAAGCAAGCTGTTGTGTAAGGTCACTCACCCGGGCGTCGGTCTCAACTGCAGCTACTCGTGGTCCTGGTGAATTGACGTGTATCTTGTCAGCTGTTTCTGCAAGGGCACCGAGTTCGACGATTGATGACGCGGCCAAGATATCCTGCATCCTTAACGGTAGGCGGCCTAACCACAATGTGCGGAGCAGCTCGTCGGGTATCCATGGTTCGCCTAGTCCACGAAGATAACACAAAAACTGCGACGGTGTACGATCTCCCAGTTCCTCTCGTTCGAGCAGTTGTCTCATGCGTGAGCGTTGCGTTATAGATAAACGTGTAATGAGTGCCTTCTTTATTGAAGCATATTTGTCCGAATCAGGTGGAGTAAGAATTATGTCCTCCACTTCTGACGCGTATTTATTATCTAGCTGGGCTAGCACATAGTAAAACTTAGTTGAGTCCTGTACTATCCCGGCTATAGTGAATTGAGCCTCTAATTGTGCAAACCATAACGCCGGTTTCTCAGGCCAAAAGGGTGGAGCGCGTATGCTCACTCGGTTGACACCAGGCCTATTAGTATCATCGTTGGACATGACTGATGATGAAGACACAAGTTACGTTTGATGTTGAAATAGTTGAAATGTCACTGTATGACTTGATTAGCTTGATACTTCACTCACCTTCACACAAGAGAGGAACCTCAAATAAACTGAGAATACGCAGTTTACGCTGAATTTGAATATTAATAAATGTGATCGTAAGATGATCACGTCGGGGTCACCACTGTGGGAGTTTCGGACGAGGTAATAAATGAACTCAGTGAATATAAGTAAAGTTGATGTATTTTATATACTTCTGGTTACAGTTAAAACATGCTTCTCAGAAATCTCGAGATGAAGGACTTATTGAATAACACAACTGGTTGACAAGACAACCAGCCACAACAATCCCTTTAAATGCACAGAACACGGTATGCAGTGATTCAACATCACTGCATACTGGTATTGCATACTGCATATTGCAGTCCCCTACAGTATGAATGAGTTGAAATTTGTGAAAAACTGCTTCGAGTGGTACCAATTTAGCACATTTTATGTTTTTTCTTCAGAGTGGCTGACCCGATGAAGCTGAAAATTTTTAGAAATGCGTATCAAAATGTAATTCAACTTCACGCAAATTTTCATCTTTTTGGAAAATGAAAATATTTTCTTTTTTTTCCGACATGTTATTCTAATGGGTATTCTTGAAATTTCTAAAATTCATGAAGAAAAATGTTACCGCCCGATAATGCCACAAAACTATACAGATCTAAGTTAGATGAGGAACCATAACAAAAAAAATTTGATGTTGATAGCTGTAGCCGTTCGACCTGTGGAGAACCGACCAAAAAAAAATGAAAACCGAAAAAAAAAAAACGAACACCAATTTTTTCAGTATGTCAAATTGAATCCTCGCTGAAGTCCGTCTAATTATTTATTCATTCATATTATCATTTCTTCTGTTGTATTCGACACAATTCTGTCGTATTTGATCGAATGTAAGAAGAATTAAAGATATAACTTCGGTTACTATCTCACGAGCTCGATCGCACAATCTCTCTCTCTCTCTCTCTCTCTCTGTCGCTCGTCCAGCTCTTTACTAATGTTATTTTCCGCCGCCAGATAGTGCCAGCTATAATAAACCTACTACGTTTCAATGGTGCACCAGCTGAATAGTATGAATGCTTGCTTACCTCGTCTATAGTTTACTTAAGACTTTACTTCACAGGATCATTTCTGTAGTAAATCTTCGAACATTTCGACTCAAATAATCGAAACAACACAACCATGATGAAGAGGTATAACACCCTCCTCTGAGCGTGAGGCTGATCATGGAATATCCTCCTGTAGGATAATCCTGGTCCACGATGATCGTTCACCCTTTCCTTCGGGATCGGGCTACGAGGAGGGTGTCTTCTGAGTGGCTGCGACACAACATTGGTTTTGCACAATATAATATGGTGACTACATATTTAGCATGATTGTTACTTTGTTCCAATTATAAAACACTAATTATTATATTTACCGAGAAAACAATATTATGGAAAAATGTGCTACTATAAAATGTCCACAATGTAGCAAGGACATTATATTGAATTTAAGAGAACACATCGATGTCTACCTCATGTCATCTCAAACTCCAGGATCATCCTCAACATCCAACGTCCTCACGTTATCACAATTATCGTCCACTTGCGTATTGTGCGATAAAACATTTAAAACAGCCCGTGGATTGAACGTTCACATACGCAAGATACATCCACAAACGTCTTCATCTGTGCCTGTGCGGCATTTATCCCGTGATAACGTAAGTTCCAATATTATCTTGGCTGACAATAATGATAATACTGAAGATAGCACAAGCCTTCATGAAACATCACAAATTAGCAACACGACGAGTGACAAGATACCGTGTCCGTATTGTGGGAAACTGTATAAAGGTGTTCGAGCACACATAACACGAGCTCACCCAGAACAGCACCGTGAACTCATATCGTCCAAATACGCTACAAATAAGGTAATCACTACAACTGACGGCGAATTTGAAGAGAATTCCACAATAAGAAATTCTGAAGTAAAGTGTGAAAATGAAACCTTGAAATTACATTCTGAATTGGACAACTATATTGTTAATTTCGAATCTGTTTTTTCCAAAGAAGATTTTAACGTGTATGTTGATCAATTATCTGTGTACCTTGCGCAGGCGATTGCCCTTCTTCCAGGACCGAAGAACCCAGCTACGCGATATTATAACGCAAGAAAGAAGGACACATTCAAATCAGATAAGCGAAAATATAATGAAACTACCAACCCAATGAGAAAAACGAAACGAGAGAGTGCATTACGAAAAGAAAAATATCTATATCAAAAAGCTCAGTATTTATATTACAACATGAGGAAGAAAGCGGTGAATATGGTTCTTAATAGCAAGAATCCAAGTTGTAAAATTGATTCTTCTCTTTTATACTCATCATTTGCGGAGCGGTACACGAAACCAAATCTTCGGATTCGAGAAGAATACCCCGAAACACTCACCGTGGAGGGGAGAACATCAATCAACAACAGTTTCACATGTAATATTACACCAGATCATATTCAGTCTGCAATCCATTCAATTCGTACTGATACTGCCCCTGGCCCTGATCATGTCATTATGCGAGTGGTTAAATCAGAACGAGTTGCGAAACTTCTATCCCTCATTGCAACGAAAATGATGATGATGAATGGATGGGTCCCTGAATGTTTTCACAAAGCTCGAACTGTCTTGATATACAAAACAGGTATTATAGATAATCCTTCCAACTGGATACCTATAACCATGTGTTCAGTACTACGACGAGTAATTGAAAGAGTATTGGATAAACGTATGCGTCAATACATTACATTCAACGAAAACCAGAAAGGATTTACCCAAAATCCAGGCACCTACATTAATATATCTAATATCAATGCTATTTTAGAACGTGCTCAAATAAAAAAAGAAAGTTGCACATTGATATTTTTAGATATAACTAAGGCATTTGATAATATAGGCCACCAACATTTAGCATCCACTCTAAGAGCCTCTAATTTACCAACAAAGCTTAGAGATCTCGTAATTGAACTTCAGACTGGGAATAGTACCCAGATCGAAGCAAATCACCAAAAAACCAAACCGATACCACTAAATCGTGGTGTGATGCAAGGAGCACCACTATCTCCGACACTCTACAACCTAGCCACAGATCACATTCTGCAAGAGCTATCCGAGGACAGTGTTGCTAACACTAAAGGATTCCGTGTTGTGGATGATCTAAATAGCATATCAGTTCTCGGCTTTGCCGATGATACTGTGGTTGTGGGGAAAAGCGTTGAATCAGCTAAAATCTTGACTCGAATGGTCAGAAGACGTTTATGTGAACTTGGATTAGAAGTGAACGATAGCAAATCATTCGCCATAAATATAATAAAAGGTCAGCTAAAAGAGATCAATATTCCATTGGATGATATACCAACAATACGAAGCATTGGTCCTCAAGAAACTATCAAGTATCTTGGTGTTAATTTTAATACATCTGCAGTTTTTGACAGCATGAAACTTATTACTAATCTGAATGATACACTCCAACATCTCTCAGCATCACCATTATTAGTTCCAGACCAGAAATTGAGCATATTGAACCAATACATATGGCCGACTCTCATTTATCCATTACAAAATGCACCCGTATCAAAATTGCCAATCACATTTTTAGACGATCTGGATAAGATCATTAAAAGCACTATCAAAGAGATAGTTTCTTTACCATTTGACACTCCCGATTCCATGTTGTACACGTCCTCAAAATTCAAAGGTTTGAACGTCTTCAGAGCAAAATGGGAAGCATATATACAAAAATTGAATATATGCAATGTTCTCGAAAGAGATGGGAACCCATATGTTCTGGCAACGAGGGATTTATGCGGTGAGAAGAGCGTTTGTCTGGAGAAATTAGCAATAACTCTGACTGATTTAGGTGTACAAAGTAATAAGTCCCTAAAGCCACTTTCTGTCCGGACTCATCTCCGTAAGCTGGAATACATCAAATGGTGTAAGTTACCACAGAAAGGACAAGGCGCTATTCTATACCAGGAATACACCCCAGCCAACAAGTGGTTATCACACAAGAAAGGCCTCTCTAGCTCAGAGTGGCGTGATGCCATCAAAATGACTGCTAATGTTGCTCCAGTTAGAGCTCTCCATGGCAGGACTCAAGACAGTAACCTTTGCCGCAGATGCGGCAAAGAGATTGAAACACTACCACATGTTCTTGGTTCCTGCCCACATGGATCTCTATTAAGAAACAGTCGGCATCACGCAATTCGTTCGGTTATTGCCAACGAGCTGAAGAAGAAAGGCTGGGAGGTGGCCGAAGAAGTACATGGACTAGCCGATGACGGAAGTAATCGCCGGATCGATATAATTGTTATACATCCTATAACACGGAAAGGATATATAATGGACCCAACTGTTAACTTCGAAAGAAACGAAAATCAAGCAACAGAGGTAGATGAGGAAAAGAAAGCCATTTATAATCCAACCATCCCTTATTATACTGAGAAGTATAATGCTTCAGACATCACCGTGGTTGGGTTGTGCATTGGAGCAAGGGGTACGATCACGTCATTTTTGTAAACTTTTGTGAAGAATTTTTAATTGAAAAAGACATTATAGAACATATAAGTTTATTAGCTTTGAGAGGATCTATTACCATTTTACGACACCATTTATACGGCCAACATATCATTTAATTTTCTATTCATAATTTAGTGTTATCAATTTATTCCCGTTTGTTCTTTTGTTTTATACCTCTTATTACTTTCACATTATAATTCTTTATCTTATTTTCTTTGAAATAATGCATTGTTTGTTATACATTTTGTTATACTGTGTCCGTGTGGCAACCGTTTTGGCGGCAGTGTTTTTTAAATAAACCTTCTCTCTTTATATTCAAAATGTCTAATATGAGTGAATATATATTGTAATATATATGTAAAAATCTTTTATGTGCCTACTTATGTAGTGGATAAAATCTTGTGATGAATAATATGGTTCAACTTGATGAGTGTTGCATTATATTCTACTTTTTTGACGTGTATGTTTATTTATTATGTGGGATTAATCGAACTAATGCACACATTTTTCAGTCATCGTGGTAGAAGACAATTTTAAAATTTCAAAGAGTTAATAACAATAAGTAATAATAACTTTTTCATCGGGTTCAACAACGCACTGTGATGATAGCGAGGATCTATTGGCGTCGGATTGATGATTAATGAGATGATTGGAGGATGCGATGATGGTTTCTTGTGTAATGGGAAGGATAGTGGCAAGGAAGCGGACATGATCTATGATGGGGGAACCATTCCGCCATTGTTCACGGTTGGTAAACCTAATATGAATTGATGCAATCGATAAACGAGCAGACAGTCCATTTTTGTCACATAAATATTCTGTAGCGTTTAGTTAGACTTATGAAAATTGATAACAAACCATGTAATCAGTATTTGCCAGAAACTGGATGAATTAGTTTCAAACAATTCATCGTGTATAAAGGTCACTTGATCAGATGAATGTTCCTAATGATGCTATTATTGAAATTAATGCAGCAAAAATGACGGATATTTTCAACATATTTGACATTAAATGATTATCATATATTTTCAGAATATCTAATTATTACCTACTAGGAGAACGCCATATGTGCGTTGTTAGACGAGCGAATAGTAATAGTATGAATGAGTTGAAATTTGTGAAAAACTGCTTCGAGTGGTACCAATTTAGCACATTTTGAGTTTTTTTCTTCAGAGTGGCTGACCCGATGAAGCTGAGAATTTTTAGAAATGTGTATCAAAATGTAATTCAACTTCACGCAAATTTTCATCTTTTTGGAAAATGAAAATATTTTCTTTTTTTTCCGACATGTTATTCTAATAGGTATTCTTGAAATTTCTAAAATTCATGAAGAAAAACGTTACCGCCTGATAATGCCACAAAACTATACAGATCTAAGTTAGATGAGGAACCATAACAGAAAAAATTTGATGTTAATAGCTGTAGCCGTTTGACCTGTGGAGAACCGACAAAAAAAACTGAAAACAGAAAAAAAAAAAAAAAACGAACATCAATTTTTTTCAGTATGTCAAATTGAATCCTCGCTAAAGTCCGTTCAATTATTTATTTATTCATATTATCATTTCTTCTGTTGTATTCGACACAATTCTGTCGTATTTGATCGAATGTAAGAAGAATTATAGATATAACTTCGGTTACTATCTCACGAGCTCGATCGCACAATCTCTCTCTCTCTCTCTCAGTCTCTCACTCTCTCTCTGTCGCTCGTCCAGCTCTTAATAATGTTATTTTCCGCCGCCAGATAGTGCCTGCTATAATTTACCTACTACGTTTCATTAGTGCACCAGCTGAATAGTATGAATGCTTGCTTACCTCGCCGTTTGTATAATTAAGACTTTACTTCACAGGATCATTTCTGTAGTAAATCTTCGAACATTTCGACTCAAAAAATCGAAACAACACAACCATGATGATGAGGTATAACACCCTCCTCTGAGCGTGAGGCTGATCATGGAATATCCTCCTGTAGGATAATCCTGGTCCACGATGATCGTTCACCCTTTCCTTCGGGATCGGGCTACGAGGAGGGTGTCTTCTGAGTGGCTGCGACACAACATTGGTGTTGCACAATATATTATGTTAACTACATTTGTAGCATGATTGTTTCTTTGTTCTTTCTCTACAACATTCATTATGATATTTACCGAGTTGTAATATTCAAAATGTCTAACATGAGTAAATATATATTGTAATATATATGTAAAATATCTTTTATGTGCCTACTTATGTAGTGGATAAAATCTTGTAATGAATAATATGGATCAACTTGATGAGTGTTGCATTATATTCTACTTTTTTGGCGTGTATGTTTATTTATTATGTGGGATAATTCAAACTAATGCACACATTTTTCAGTCATCGTATTAAAAGTCAATTTTGAAATTTCAAAGAGTTAATAACAATAAATAATAATAACTTTTTCATCGGGTTCAACGACGCACTGTGATGATAGCGAGGATCTATTGGCGTCGGATTGATGATTAATGAGATGATGGTTTCTTGGGTAATGGGAAAGATAGTGGCAAGGAAGCGGACATGATCTATAATGGGGGAACCATTCCGCCATTGTTCACGGTTGGTAAACCTGATATGAATTGATGCAATCAATAAACGAGCAAACAGTCCATTTTTGTCACATAAATATTCTGTGGCGTTTCAATTGAACTTATAAAAATTAATAATAAACCATGTAATCAGTATTTACCAGAAACTGGATGAATTAGATTCAAACAATTCATCGTGTATAAAGGTCACTTAATCAGATGAATGTTTCTAATGATGGTATTATCAAAATTAATGCAGCAAAAATGACGGAAATTTCAACATATTCGACATTAAATGATTATCATATATTTTCAGAATATCTAATTATTACCTACTAGGAGAACGCCATATGTGCGTTGTTAGACAAGCGAGAAGTAATAGTATGAATGAGTAAAATAGGTAAAAACTGCTTCGAGTGGTACCAATTTAGCACATTTTATGTTTTTTCTTCAAAGTGGCTGACCCGATGAAGCTGAAAATTTTCAGAAATGTGTGTCAAAATTTAATTCAACTTCACGCAAATTTTCATCTTTTTGGAAAATGAAAATATATTTTTTTCCGTCATGTTATTCTAATGGGTATTCTTGAAATTTCTAAAATTCATAAAGAAAAACGTTACCGCCTGATAATGCCACAAAACTATACAGATCTAAGTTAGATGAGGAACCATAACGAAAAAAATTTGATGTTGATAGCTGTAGCCGTTTGACCTGTGGAGAATCGACAAGAAAACATTTAAACAGAGAAAAAAAAAAAACGAACACCGATTTTTTTCAGTATGTCAAATTGAAGACTTGCTAAAGTAGTCCGTCTTATTATTTATTCATTCATATTATCATTTCTTCTGTTGTATTCGACACAATTCTGTCGTATTTGATCGAATGTAAGAAGAATTATAGATATAACTTCGGTTACTATCTCACGAGCTCGATCGCACGATCTCTCTCTCTCTCTCTCTCTCTCTCTCTCTCTCTCAGTCTCTCACTCTCTCTCTGTCGCTCGTCCAGCTCTTTAATAATATTATTTTCCGCCGCCAGATAGTGCCAGCTATAATATACCTACTACGTTTCATTAGTGCACCAGCTGAATAGTATGAATGCTTGCTTACCTCGCCGTTTGTATAATTAAGACTTTACTTCACAGGATCATTTCTGTAGTAAATCTTCGAACATTTCGACTCAAATAATCGAAACAACACAACCATGATGATGAGGTATAACACCCTCCTCTGAGCGTGAGGCTGATCATGGAATATCCTCCTGTAGGATAATCCTGGTCCACGATGATCGTTCACCCTTTCCTTCGGGATCGGGCTACGAGGAGGGTGTCTTCTGAGTGGCTGCGACACAACATTGGTTTTGCACAATATATTATGTTGACTACATATGTAGCATGATTGTTTCTTTGTTCTTGTTATAAAACATTCATTATGATATTTACCTAGTTGTTATATTCAAAATGTCTAATATGAGTAAATATATATTGTAATATATATGTGAAATATCTTCTATGTGCCTACTTATGTAGTGGATAAAATCTTGTGATGAATAATATGGTTCAACTTGATGAGTGTTGCATTATATTCTACTTTTTTGGCGTGTATGTTTATTTATTATGTGGGATTGATCAAACTAATGCACACATTTTTCAGTCATCTTATACGGTATGCTATATAAACATGATTTTTTTTTCTACTGAAAACGTCAAACTCCTCTATTTCTCCAAATGTACATGTAGGGGGGGGGGCTCAGAATCAGATTGCGCCTAGGGCCCCATAAAAGCTAAACGCGCCACTGGGGTACGAATGGGCAAATGATAATGGTACGAGGAAGTGATAAAGGTGATAGGACGTTCACAAAAACCCATGCCTCAAGCGGGACTCGAACCCACGCCCAACGGTGACTTCAGTTACTAACGCTAGCAATGATTGACTTGGCCACCGGGCGGCTGTGACCTTTTTTATGGATTCTTAATGCTTGTGAGATCCTACTAAACAGTTTCTGTTAAGGTCAGCAAATAGGACGGACCAATAGGTACGGAGATACAGTAAAAAAATATCATTTTACTACGTCTGATGTGATTTCAGTTTCCAATGCAGAGTCAATAATATTATAAAGAGTCATCAATAATGTTCTACGAGAATGATCACGCGTGTATAGAAATAGAATTGCTGCTATAATGTTTTTTTGCGCTATAAATATTTGTTTAAACGAAGATGCAGTAAAAACGAAAGGCCACATGTTTTTTCTATGTCTGATTTGAGAAGGTCTACTCTATTGTTCACTCACCAGTACGGCTCAATTTAGAGGCTTTCCTCAACAGGGGATTTTTTTTTGCCTCAACATTGAGGGGGTGTAAGAGTCCCATGATTGGATGCTGGGGCCAGGTCTCGGTTCCTCGACAACATCGTTGACTATCTCTATCACCGATAGGTCGTTGTCAACAATATCGGATGCATCGTCGTCTGGCATTTCAAAATCTGTCCAAACCTATGTAACAATGAATGGCGTTAATAATAACAGCATGTATCTTTGAAAGCAATAGGTCTACTGTCTACCCTTGAAATCATCTATATTAGGGCGCCTAGGGTCTTGTGTCAAGATCTTGCTCAAGCGCAGTGAAATCTTGCGCCTAATCTACCAGGATGATATGTAGTTGCAAGACTATATAAGACAACTGTTGACTAGTGCATTAACTTGAAGCGTAAGTAATGCAATCCAGTACTAAACTGCACGTTGGAAAAAGGTAGATGCAGTATTTTCAATTATCTAATGCCACAGCTGATACCATAACAATTATTTAATTAATTGAATTATTAATGGGTACGGAATTAAGCCAACTGATATATCTGTAATGATTTTCATAGCGGTATATCTAAAAACACGACACCTGCATCACTCCCAGTCTCTGGTAACGTCAATGGCTCTAATGAACCAGTTGCCGTTTGTTCTGAAACAAGAATTCAATGCTCAGCTTATAATGAATTTTATATACACACATGACATAACAATGAAAGTAGTAGCAAAGACCTACAGTATGCTGCAAAGGATCCATTCTAGCAGAGTACCGTATGTGTTGGCCAAGGGAAACTACAAAAGCCTCTAGTCTGAATAGCGGGCAAGAGAAATATAATCCGGTTGCCAAATGACAGTCTAGCGCTTGTTACCACAAACTCGTCTGGATGCGTAACATGTTGACCATCAGATGCCTATATTATATATTTCCAAGTGTATATGTGTTCTTTATTTGTTGCACGTGCATGGGCGGATGTTTACATGTTTCTCTCAGACGCAACCCCCCCACGCTGAGCCTTGTATGAAGTTGGGAAACTCGGCTAGTGTGTCAAAAAATGTAGGCTTATCAGTAATAAGTTGAAATAGTCAACACCGTATTTGCGTATGAATTATTATTCCTTGCAAGAAGATGCAAATGTCATGCTTACGGGGTGCATGTCCCTAGCAACACCATCACTGTCAGCAGTATCTGGTAGCCCCCTAACTGAAACGGGTGCATGTCCCTTATCCTAAATGTCTCCTTGACGAATTAAAGGTACATGCACCCCACCCCCCGTTTTGTTCTGGCCGGCTTTGTCTTTTCCATGACGCCGCCTGGTTTCCCTCTTCATGGTGTCATACTTGAGACGGTACTGGTCACCGGTTCGCTGGCTCAATGTTCCGCGTTGACTTCGTCAGCAACGATATCCCATTCGACAGCCTAATGATAAAAAATAAAATAAACACTGCATCAAGACTAAACTGCATGTTGTTCAGAGTACAACATACCGTACACATATAGACAATTATACAGGAATAGCTTCTATAGCAAAACTATGTTGGTCCTGGATCTATGCCGAGTCTAGGGCCCAGGTCAATTTGCAAATATACCAAAATTAGGTAGGCCTATTGGGTCAGATGTGCTCGGCAGGCCTTCTATTGTTGAGCGCATTCACGCCATTTACAGCCGGTAAGTTGTGACAGAATACGAATGAATCTTTGCTGTAATTGATTAATGATTACTAGGCCTATACTCCAACACACATTAATCAATTGACAAAATAGGTACGCATAGACAAACTGAATTGCCTAGATCAAGTCTAGGCCCTAGTGTAGGCATTGAATTTATATGTTGATGTAGGCATTAACTACAAACTCAATGGTGTAGGCCTAGGTCACATAGCTACAGATCATCAGCTATCTTTGGGCATTAAGTATATAGGTGTTGCTTTGGGCATTGAGTTTACCACAAACTCAATGCTTTGGGACCACTGATATCACATACCATCGTTTTGTTAGAGGCGGCATCTGTCTTCCTGCAGTTGACAGTAGGATGCCTCTGCACTGCGTCCACTAGAATAATACTCTCTTCAAGCGTATAATTCGCAGTTCTTGGAGCACGTTTCGACATTTTCACTTTTCAGCTTATTCTGACAGCTCACAATCAAATGCAAAGATCAACTGATGACAGCTGATCTGATGTAAGGAATAAGCGCGCAAATATTATATCGTCGATATGTCGCAAACAGGGTAACCAACGTAAATATTAAAACAAAACAATCGCTAGCTTTGCGCTCGCTTTACGCTAAAGAGCCGTATAGCTAATAGGTTGATAAAACTTGTTCATAATAACCAAATCAAAGATAAGAGCCTCTTAAGTTAATGGTCCGATAGGTAAACAGCTCTTTAAGGAATTGTTAATGGTCCTTCATAATAACGGCCCTACTCTTTGACTGGGCCAAAGATAATATCTCTGCGATCCAGTTCGAGTACTGTAGGAATGAAGAGTAACAATAGTAGACCTATATCCGGGAAAATGTTGTCTGTGGTTCTCTCGCTGTTTCCTGTAAATCCTCTAACCACCTATCCTGTTCTCCCGATCTACATTTCCCTTCCTCTCACCGCACACCCTGCCACAGTAATCGCCACACGCATCAGTTGAAGATAAGACACGCTGCTACGACTAATGGACACTAAACTAATGGAGAACTAATGGACTGAAATAGTGTGAAATGAAATAACTGATTGATGGATGTTTGCTTAAAGATCCCACCGTCAGCTGGTTATTTTGGGGTTCGATATTATATATATATACCGGTTTTAACGACGCACTGTATTGATAGCGAAGATCTATTGGCGTAGGATGGATGATTAACTAGGAAAACGCCATGTATGCGTTGTTAGACGAGCGAATAGTAATGGTATGGGTGAAAATGGGTAAAAACTGCTTCGAGTGGTACCAATTTAGCACATTTTATGTTTTTTCTTCAAAATGGTCGACCCGATCAAGCTGAAACTTTTTAGAAATGTGTATCAAACTGTAATTCAACTTCACGCAAAATTTAATTTTTTTGGAAAATAAAAATATTATCTTCTTTTTCCGCTATGTTATTCGAATGAGTATTTTTGAAATGTCTAAAATTCATGAAAAAAAAAGTTATCCCCCGATAATGCCACAAAACTATACAGATCTAAGTTAGATGAGGAACCATATTGAAAACAAGTTTGAAGTTGATAGCTTTAGCCGTTTGACCTGTGGAGAATCGACAAAAAAACATAAAAAAAATACATAAAAAGCAACATAAGAACGAACACCAATTTTTTTCAGTACGTCAAATTGAATCCTAGCTAAAGCTCGTCTAATTAAAATAATTGACGATAACATACTAAAATTAGGATACTATTCAAAATAATATAAAAATAATGTAACTAACATTAATCTAAACGTTATTGGTAGGTAGTTAATTGTATACATGGTTTCTTGAATATTCTAATGGAATCCTTCAGGGCTGACATCCCAATCTCATATTTAAAATCATTGTCTATCAAAAAACGTTTACAAAAATTACTAAAAACAAACTGTGAAATGGTTCCTCGAGCTCCAACAAACAGACAAATCACCTCGATCTATTCTACATAACATAATTTCAAATACAAATTCCTTAAATCATTTCTATAAATAAACACATAACAACAATTCAAACTATGTACACATTTTTATCATGTTGTAACTGATATACTATCTCGAATCAAGTATATATTATGCGGTCCCGATCGACTGTCTTTCCCATGCATTACTACTAACGATAATGCGTTTCGATCCACCACAAATAAACGGATTGCTAATATTTTATTATAGTCACCACAGAACAAAATCGCTGAAAACATAAATTTCACTTTTATATTTCCTAATCGGTTAATTCACTCTTCAAGTGTGCATTCTATGTTCGTAAATATCAAGATATCGATCTGATTGCGATTTCAGTAAGTGATCACTGATTAATACAACTTGATAATAAACCAATATTAAAAATAATTCGAAACATTTAGTACCGTTTTTTCTGTGTACCGGCAAAATAAATGAAAACGCTCGTGGCATTTGAAGTAAAAACTATATATATATATATATATATATATATATATATATATATATATATATATATATATATATATATATATATATATATATATATATATATATATATATATATATATATATATATATATATATATCTCTAAATTATAATCCATATCTATCTCTCTATCTATCTATATATATATATATATATATATATATATATATATATATAGCCTTCCAATACTTTATTAAATCTACACAGTATGTATATTCTATTGGAGTTTCATATTGAAAAAACGACTTGAATTATCATAAATATCATTTTTATCACATTATGAGTCGTTTAAGTCTACGAGATAACATAATATATATATATATATATATATATAATATATATATATATATCTATATATATATATACATATATATTTATATATATATAAGTTATAAGTAAATATAAGTATATAAGTTGGATAAGTTTGCTTATACAACAAAAGTTTCATGTCGAACAATCAAACCCTGCGACCTGTGCAGTGTTTACAAACAACTACAACAAAAATAGGCAAATGCCGCCCTCGTTAGCTCAGTCAGTGTCGTTGGGTGTGGGTACGCTAGATGGCGGACGCATCGATTTTACAAGTACGTTTCGCTTGCTGTACGCTGAAGTGTTATTGTTGGGTGAACCGATGTGAGGCTATTGAAGGTACCATCAATACGGTTCAACTGATCGTTTGATAAAGCAAGTGATGAATGCGAATTATGAATTACATGATTCAATCGCGCAGTCTCAGGAAGCAACAACTCCTGTCTCTGACGATCTGATGCTTATTGCTTAGATGGTTCTTACTATGAATGATATTGTGAGTATCTAACTAGCCTTAAATCTTTCAGCGAGATATCCTTGTTGCGAAGAATAAAAGTGTAGTGAGATGTGCCAATTGTACTAAAACACGATGTAGTGATACCAACTTACTTTATCATATTATAAATAAGGTGTGCCGACTCAGCCTTCCAATTGGTGCATTTCCTTCGTCGTAGAGGGTGCATTTCCATGTAGCGCAACTATCGCTTTTCATATTGAACTACTGATCACGGCTCAATAGATAACATGCGTGATGCACATATTGTTGTTTGATAACAATCAAATAATGACGTCATCAATGTCACCGGTACTGTAGCCACTCGTATCTCATCTAGTTCACAAGAGAATCCGCTAAATCGCTACAGGGAAATGCGCCCTTTTGGCTCTGAAGTGACGGCACGAAAACACCAACAGGCTCCCATGTTAAATCATGGAGTCGGCACACCTTATTTATAACATGATAAAGTAAGTTGGTATCACTACATCGTGACTAAAAGATAGGCTGCCCTCAGTAGCTCAGTGAGCCAAGACACTGCTTCAGAAACTGAATTCACAGTTGGCCGTGAGTTCGAGTCCCGTATAAGGCACGGGTATTTGTGAACGTCTTTTCACTTAATATTTCATAGTTTCAAAATCATCTGCTTATTCGTACCACCGTATAACCTAGCTTTTGGTGGGGTCGTTAAACAAACAATAATCAATCAAATAGGCAAGATCCATAAGAGTGGGATGAATGTTTTCGCTATCGCTCATCTAATTATTTTCTTGGTGTTATATGCTTATATTCTGCATCGAAATCGTAGATTCGAAACATCGAAACAGGGGTTTCCAAACTAAGGCCCGCGAGCACCACCAATCCAACCCGCCATAGCGTATTTTGATTACATTGTAAATATACAAAATAATAATCAGATGCTTTTTTTAACGACCAATTGAGAAATACAATAACTGACTTACATATGAAATTGAATATTTTAACTATGAATAATGATATAACATTCATCCTGAAAATTTACCATCAGTGACATAAATATGTAATTCACATAGGTACTGAAATTAACATTTTAAGGGCCGGTATTACAAATAATAAATTTGTTGATTAAGCGAAAATTAGTGGATTAGCTTGTTATTACCCTTGGTTCCCAAGTTATTTTTGTACTGCAATTGATTAATTAGCTTAATTAACACATTTTTATTATTGGTAATATAGGCCCTAATTATGATTAATGAGATTTATGTAGCTCACCACAAGATTGTGTTAGGAAGAGAAGGTCAATTCATTTGACGGCTGTCCTCAAAGCGGGATACCAAGATGGTACAGCGTAACAAAATCAGTACATATAAGTACAATGATTATTTATAAAAGTGATACAAAATTGATTACGAAAAAATAGTGAAATATTATAAAACCAATTTAATTAAGGGTATATAACAAAAGTATGAAAATGAAAGAAGGTATTAAAGGAAGAAGGTATTATCAAGATTATTGAAAAGATGGGAATTTTAATTGAAATAAAAAGAAGAATAAATTACTGTTGGCCCTTGGGATTTAGTGGAGGAATCAGTATGGCCCTCAGGATAAAAACTTTGTAGCCCACTGCTGTAATCCATACACGTGTTATTTGTAATACCTTAATCTCTAGATATGGAAACAAATTTCTCTTATATAACATGAATAATAATTATAAATACAATATTAGCACTCATGACACGGAAATGTATATGCAATTTATGATATCTTACAAGAGAATAATTTGTGTAATGGAACGATCAACAGTTTCTTGTATCTTTTATAATTAACGGTTGGGGGTGTCGATTAGTCATAACTTGTTTACATACATTAATAATTGTTGGATCACGATTTAGATAGGCCTATACATGTGAAACATAATAAGAATAAATTGGAATTTATATAATTGGAAATTTTATTTTTTATATATCTTATGATTTAGAATTTAGATGTATTTTTTTATAATTAATATGTGTTTACTGTGATATTTGTATTCCTGCAAAAGAAGGGCCAACGAAGTAAATATGAGAACCTTTTTTCGCATCATCACACAAAGCGATTGTTTCCCAATGAAGGTAAAGGATAAAAGTTTAGGAGTTTGGGAGTTCAAAATTTGTCTGCATCACAGCAATACACTCTCAGTGTCAAATTAACATACTAGGAAAACGCCATATATGCGTTGTTAGACGAGCGGATAGTAATAGTATTGGTAAAAATGGGTGAAAACTGCTTCGAGGGGTACCAATTTAGTACATTTTATGTTTTTTCTTCAAAATGGCTGACCCGATCAAGCTGAATTTTTTTAGAAATGTGTACCAAAATGTAATTCAACTTCACGCGAAATTTCATTTTTTTGAAAATAAAATTATTTTCTTTTTCTTTTTGTCATGTTATTCTAATGGGAATTTTTGAAATTTCTTAAATTCATAAAAAAAAAAGTTACTTCCCGATAATGCCACAAAACTATATAGATCCAAGTTAGATGAGGAACCATATTGAAAACAAGTTTGAGGTTGATAGATGTAGCCGTTTGGCCTGTGGAGAACCGACAAAAAAACATAAAAAAAAACATAAAAACGAACACCAATTTTTTTCAGTATGTCAAATTGAATCCTCGCTAAAGCTCGTCTAATGAGATGATAGGATTATGAGATGAAGATTTCTTGGAAAGTAAGTAGGATGGTGGGAAGGAATCGGTCGTGACCTATATTGTGGGAACCATCCCGGCATGAGGAATGGCTTGAGGAAATATCATTATGTAAATATAAATTGATTATAGTAGGAGATTTCAACATAAATATGCAGAATGACACTACCTATAGTACAAGATTACATCAAATAATGTGTAGTGCTGGATTACACCAGATTGTTAAGGAGCCTACTAGAGTAACTCAGACTAGTAGTACTATAATTGACCTTCTAATAACAAATGACTCATTAGTAAAAGTGAGTGTAAAATCAAAATATAACAGATCAGACCACAAGATACTGGAAATAACACTAGGGATTAAGAAAAATGGTACTAGAATTTCTAGAAATGGTTGTAAAAAGACTGAGAACACTATTGTCAAACGCCGAGTGCTTGAGAGGGATGATTTTAATCTGCTGAACGACCTACTAGAGAAAGAGTGGGATTATACACTAGGAAGTGTGGATGATATAGCTGATGAGTATACAAACACGTTAATTGGTTGTCTGAATATTGTTGCACCAAAGAAGAAGGTTTCTGTAAATAGTAACTTTAGGTTTAGTAACGTGGTTCTTGAATCGCAAAAAAATAGGGATAATAGCTATAACAAAGCTCAACTAACGAATAGCAGTGTAGACTGGAAAGCATATAAAAGTAATCGTGATATATTTGTTAATACGTTAAGAAAAGCAAAAAGGCAGTACTTTGAAGATAAAATAGATAACGCAAAACATGACACTAAGAAGATGTGGAAAACCCTCAAGAGAGTTATAGATACAAATAATAACAAGGTAACAAGTTATAAAGTTGAGTTTGGAATCCACAATGAAGGAAATAATACAGACAAATTTAATGAGTTCTTTGTAAATAGTATTTGTGATATTGTTAATAGTATGAGTATACCTAAAAATGCACCTGCTCTAGAATTATGTATAAGTAGTAGCAACAGTGAGTGTGAACTTGAGGGTGATGATGATAGTACTAGATTAGATAGATTTAGGCCAATAGGTATTGATGAATTAAAAAAATTAGTGATGAATCTTCCAAATAAAAAGGGTACATCAGAAGGTATTTCTGTTAAGATACTTAAAACTTTTGTTAGATGTGGGCATGCCCTTCTCAGAGTTGTTAATGTATCAATAACAACAGGGACATTTCCTAGTAAATGGCTCTTATCGGAAATAGTACCA
Source organism: Brachyptera putata (assembly GCA_907164805.1). NCBI lineage: Eukaryota > Metazoa > Arthropoda > Insecta > Plecoptera > Taeniopterygidae > Brachyptera > Brachyptera putata. The sequence goes on from OU015469.1 coordinate 6,966,221, forward strand.
ATCCCAAAAATATGTAAAGTCACAGCCCCGGAAGACTTCAGACCAATAAATATGCTTCCGATTTATGAGAAGGTACTTGAAAAAAATAGTATATATCCAATTAAAACAATTCATAGATAAAACTGAGGTATTACACGTTAATCAGTCTGGTTTTCGTAGTGGCTACTCTTGTGAGACAGTTATACAGCTTGTAATGGAAAGCTGGCTCAAAGAGCTAGATGAAAATAATATAGTACTGGCTGTCTTCTTAGACTTTAAACGTGCTTTCGAGACTGTTGACAGACAGTTACTTTGTAAAAAACTAAAAAAATATGGCATTGAGGGTAGCGCACTAAAATGGTTTGAAAGTTATCTAAGCAACAGGAAACAAATGACCTATTTTCAGAATGAGGTGTCACATGAATTGGTAAATGATTATGGAGTACCACAAGGATCTGTCCTTGGTCCTCTTTTGTTTATATTGTATATAAATGATATATTTAGTATAAACAAAGATGTATTTGTTAATCTGTTTGCGGATGACACTTTATTATCGTATGCAGGGACCTGTATTGAGAATATATATGTCATGTTATTAATAATGCCTTAGCACAAACGTCAGACTGGCTGAGTGCTAGCAAACTTGAACTTAACACTAGTAAAACCAAATGTATGGTGATAACGTCATCAGGTATTGTAAAGCGTAATATGCAAAATAAGTTGGACAACCTGTCATTAACCATTGATGATAGTAAACTTGAAATCGTTAATGAATTTAAGTACCTGGGAATCATCATTAGATGAGCGTAGCGAAGATTTTCACTCAAGTCTTACGGAGCTTTGTCTGTGCGTTTTTTTTTTTTTTTTTTTTTTTTTCGTTTGTTTGTAAACACTGCACAGGTCGCAGGGTTTGACCGATCGACATGAAACTTTTTTTTATATGCAAACTTATCCAACTTAGAACTGTATAGTTTTGAGGTCTAATCGGTTGGACCATTTTTGAGAAACATCATTTAGAAGTTTCTAAAACCCCCATAAGATTTGGCTGGGCGGAAAAAAATTGAAAAAAAAAATCTCTTCAATATGATTCAAATTTTCCACAAATGTGAACACAAGAATAATATACATGAATAAAAATTTGGTTTGATATTCGGGCCCACCGTTTTGGAGAAAATAATATAATAAATGTATTTTATTCATCGGAAAGATAGAAATATTAGTTGAAAAATGTTGCATTGTCGAAGTCACGGCTTTCTAGATTCATTGACATCGGATGAAGTTCATTTCAAATGATCAAGGTTTGTAGAGTTTTCGATTATACTTTATATAGACATCTCGCTCATCGTACAACGCACATCCTGCGTTTTCCTAGTAGATCATCATTTAGGACTGCAAAAAAATGCAGAGTATATTATTAAAAAAATGGCCAAGAAGATAGGGTTTTTGGCAAGGATGAGTGTATCTTCATCGTATGCTACTAATCTGTTAATATATAAATCAATTGTTTTACCACATATAGATTATTGCTGTACAATGCTATGGGGAGCTAATATTGAGCAATTGGCAGCTATACAAAACCTTCAAAGAAAAGCATTAGCCTGTATATTGAGATGTGACAAGTATACACCCATTAAAGAAATCTTAAGTAGGGTAGATATGCTATCAATTGAGCAGAGAATTACACTTAATATGCTTGTATTTATACATATTGTCGAAGTCACGGCTTTCTAGATTCATTGACATCGGATGAAGTTCATTTCAAATGATCAAGGTTTGTAGAGTTTTCGATTATACGTTATACAGACATCTCGCTCATCGTACAACGCACATCCTGCGTTTGCCTAGTTAATAGAATTAAAAGAATAGCTAGATGTCGAAGCGAACGGACGTGTTTTCAGAGAGCTCTCTGTGAAGGTTACTACAGGGTACAATAATACATACGAGTGCTTATGAATACGAAGTATACACAATTGTTTTTGTTTTTTCCTACTTTAAAATTGTGTTCAACTGTGTTTGACGTTGATTAACGACCCAGTGCGTGATTAATTCAAATAACTAGTATTTATAACTATATTTCTACTACATTTCTACCATACATCTACTACATTCTACCACATTCTACTATACACTATTCCATTATTGTGAATGCCATGTAATGGGGCCTAAAAAGGACAAAGTAGAAAGCAAGTCAAAGAAACTGCAAACTAACAAACTGGACATGTGTTCTATAAATCAACAAACTCCCGGTGACAGCCCGTGTTCGTCCCCGTGTGACACCCCACCTGCTGATGATAAAGGAGTATTCGACTTCAGCAATGCACTGGACCGGATCAACGAAGGACTCATTCCAAAGGGTGAGCCTCAACTTGAATCTATGAATGTGGCGATCAGACTCATATTATCCACTCTGAAAGAGATGTCGAAGGCATTCGTACAACAATCTCATTCTTATAAGGAATTGTTGAGCGAAAATAAGCAGCAGACTAAGACGATCGAGAAACTTGTCAGTGACGTTACTGAATGCACAAAAGAAAATCAACATCTTAAGACTGAGAATGAACTCTTGAGTAGTAAGATCAATGACCTAGACCAATACTCCAGAAACTACAACCTCGAAATTCAAGGCGTCCCGGAGTCCATTAACGAAAATACGTATGACATCGTCGCTCACATTGCCAATCATCTGGAAGTAAATATTAATGTAAACGATATTGAGTTCTGCCATCGATTGCGGAAGAGTGATCGTACTCCAAATAAACCACCTTCCATTCTCGTTAAATTCTTCTCTCGCCAAATTAAGGAGGCTGTGGTAACTGGACAGAAGTGAAAGAAAACTGTGCTAGCTCGAGAACTAGGTTTTGGTAACATCGACAACGTTATTTACATCAACGAACACCTTACTGCAATAAATAAAAACTTATATTGGCTTGCAAGAAATTCAAGACAACTTGGATACAAATACGCTTGGACTGAAGGAGGAAGAGTATTTCTACGCAAAGACGAACAATCACCGATTATTCGAATACTTGAAACATCGGACATTCCTTCTTAGTTCAATTCACCCTATAATTCCATATCTTCCGATACATATCAATACATACATTGAATTTATAAATGAATGAATGGGATGAATTAAACAAATCCGTGCAACAAGAAATATACCCAGAAATTGTGTGTTCAAATAGTCTACAACTAAATTCTCTGTTTATCAATAACAACAATGTTAAAATCTTTCATCTGAATATAAGAAGCGTAAGGAAACATTTCGACGAATTATGTGTCATATTAAACCAATTAGCATTCAGTTTTGACATTATTATTCTAACGGAGACACATCTAAATCAACAATTCGCTAACAATTTTAGCATACCAGGATTAAATATTCATTATTTACATTCAAAGCTCTCAACTTGCGATGGCATGATTATTTTCAATAACATTGAATGTATTAAGCAGGTTTCTGTCCTACCTTTGACCTCTGTTACTTCTGCTAACGCGGCACACATCACATTTGCTTTTAAAGAAGAGACCCATTTAATACTTGCTATTTATAGATCACCTGCAGGTAATATTCGCAATTTTATTGTAGAAATTGATAGTACTTTATCTACAATTCATCAAACTCTATATCAATATCTCAGTGGAGATGTAAATTTAAATATATTGGATAAGGATCTAGCAATTAGTAATCAATATCTCAATATATTATACTCTTATGGCTTTGTCTCGTGTATCAATACCCCTACTCGGGTAGACAAGTCATCGGCTACATGTATTAATCACATCTTCGTAAAATCGGCCAAAAATGCCACACCTATTGTTGGCCTATTAAATACTTATATAACCGACCACTTCCCTATATTCGTTGGATGGGCAATTAATTCCAGCAATATTAACACATCGGACAGTAAGGTAGGACATGATGGCAAACTTCTGCTAAACACAGATACATTAATTAGTTCCCTTGGTAAACAAACTTGGACAGACGTCTATAATAAAATGAATGCTGATGAAGCTTTTAATCCCTTTTCACAGATTTTTAAATCAATCATAGATAGCTCATCCGAGTTAAGTCCCTCTAAAAATAGATCTAAGCTTAGGAAAATTGAACCTTGGATTATATCTGGTTTAATTGTCTCCATAAGGAAACGTGATACTCTCAATAGACGAATAACAAAATTACGTAAACGTATTTTGCTAGCAGGTGATCATGTAAATATGCAATACGAAATAATCACGCTTGAGCAAAGATACAAAATGTATAGACATTATTTGAACCGTCTACTTCTAAAGGCTAAACAGATTTATTATATAAATAAAATACAATCAAATGTAAATTGTCCGAAGAAAACTTGGGCAACTATAAACGAAATCACAGGTAGAAAAACTGTCAACTCAAATGTAATTGATGAGATTAAATTTAACAATACTAGTTTTAATTCCACCGATTACCCCCAAAAAGTTGCTAATGTATTCTCAGACTACTTTTCGAAAGTTGGTGAAAATTTGGCAAGTCAAATAAGAAATAGCAGTAATGTAGTTGATAAGAATAATGATGAATTGGAACATGTTAATATAGTTAGATATCGTGCCAACGATGTAAATTCGATGTTTATTACTCCTGTGTCGGAATCTGAAATTATTGTAAACATTTGCTCTTTAAGGACAACCTCAGCCAATGGTATTGATGCAATTAGTGCAAACACTATTAAATGTGCTATGCACTATGTAGTAAAACCACTAGTTTACGTTTTCAATTTATGTTTTAAATCTGGGATTTTTCCAAGTAGTTTAAAAAGTGCTATTATTATCCCCATATATAAATCGAATGATAAAACTAACCCTGAAAATTATAGAATTATCTCTCTTCTTACACACTTTTCAAAACTTTTAGTTTTCTATAAAATCCCGACTGTTTAAATATCTTGATGATAAACATTTTCTTTCACCAAACCAATTCGGCTTTAGACCTAAATATAGCACTGATGACGCCATTTTCAAACTAACTAGCGAAATTTACAAATCTCTGGACAATGGTAAGAAAGCATTAGCTGTGTTCTTAGACTTAGCTAAGGCTTTTGATACGGTTGATCATCTGAAATTAATATCAAAGTTAGAAAACATTGGCATTCGTGGTATTTCCCTAGAATTATTTAAAAATTATTTAAAAGATAAGAAACAAGTCGTGAAAATGGATAATTCAATTAGTGAAGAGTCAGAAATTAGCTGCGGAGTACCACAAGGCACGGTTCTAGGTCCAATCCTATTTATTATTTACATTAATGATTTTTGTGAACTCAACCTAGACGGAAATGTTATAACATATGCTGACGACACAGCCCTTTTATTTACTGGTGACAGTTGGTCACAAGTTTTTCATAAAGCTAACAAATCACTTCAGACTGTATACTCTTGGCTCAACAACAACCTTCTTACTCTAAATAAGTCTAAAACAATATATTTAGCTCACGCTTAACTCTAAGACAAAACCAGACCAAAATATGATTTTAAGGCTTCACTCTTCAAACTGCGATATTGATGCCCAATGCAGCTGTCATGTAATTGAACGTAAAGAGTATACCAAATATCTCGGTATTATTATAGACGCTAATCTCAAATGGAATGAACATATTTCATCTACAATTAGTAAAGCGCGAAATCTATTATTCATATTTTACAGATTACGGCACATTCTAAATAAAACTATGCTTTTGAACGTTTACCATGCTCTGGCTATGTCTACTATCCAATATGGTATTATTGGATGGGGTGGGGCATATAGATCAAATATGGATCGAATCATTAAATTACAAAAATTAATCCTTAAAATAAATATAGGGAAGCCTACCCATTTTTCGACAAATTTAACCTATCAATATTGACCGAGGTCCTTGACATACGTCAAATATACATTAAAACTATTCTAATTTATTTCAAAATTCATTTTACTGAATATCAAAAGATCCATTGTAATGATGAAATCTACCAGGAAAATTTAAATAATATTAGTTCCCGCAACACACGCAGTTTTGACACATGTACTCTAGAAATTCCCATGAGAAAAAAACAATTTGGACAACAGTGTACCGACTATATTGGTCCACGTTTTCATAATCAAATTCCCCTAAACATTAGAAATTCGACAACGTTGTTTATATTTAAAAAAGATGTCGACCAATGGCTGAGGTGTTCTGGCAGGAGTTTTGTTTTGTTTTGAAAATATGAATTTATTTAATGGTATTTAGTTACAAATTTTATAAAACTTATATGCTGGACAATATCATCACCTTTGTGAATTTACACATTTATATTATAAATATAAAACAATCTTATAGTTAATTAGTCATATATTAGTAATATTTGATTATTTGTCACTTCGTTTGCTTCTACGTCGACTGCTACAATATTGAATATATACCTACAATTAGTCAGCCCGCACACAAGAATCTTGGTTCTTACGCGGGCTTCACATTAAATTAATTTCCATTGACTCATTTATACATTGATACGATTTTTGATTTAATCAAAATTGTGTATATAAAAACTGTGCATAATGTAAATATAAAAACAATGTGAATAAAATGAATTCAAATTGAAAATTTAAGGATTGAATAAACAAATTAGGTCCTGAATGTTACATGACCTATAGATGGGCATAAAGTTCATCAAACTAGAATATTATTAGATGGTATGGTCCATCAATAATGTGCGTCGACAAGAAAACTGCCGCTGAGGGCATACACATAAATATCACGGCGATGAGTCACCGGCCGAGTAACGTAGTGAAGGTAATGGCCAACAAGGAAGATATGGCTCGATCTTGCTCGAGGGTCGAATTCAAGTTAATAATGTTATAATAATCGTACTCTGTATTAACTTAACGTTACAAGATCAAGTTAATTAATACATAATAGTGTTATTATACGCCGTGAAACGGCTGACTTATCGTAATGATGTGGCGATATGGACATCTTCTTCTGGAATCTTCTTGAGCAGGACGGGGTGGTAACGTGGTAATAATCACTTGATTATAATAATCAATTGACACTTGGTAATAATCACTTGAGTTCTACAATACAAAGCGCATCACTAGCTTTCACGATGTACAAAATATAAATCCTCCACGAGGTAGACGCGACGTTCAAACCACAACAAACTCCAAAACCTGCTCTCTCTCTCTCTCTCTCTCTCTCTCTCTCTCTCTCTCTCTCTCTCTCTCTCGTCCCGACTGCCCCAAAACTCGCCTACACGCAACTGACCTTCTCTCTCTAAACGAGTTTCGAAGCCCGGTCCATTAGATAGCCAACTAGTCAGAGGAGGGTAGAAGGAGGGAAAAGAATGTGGGAATTTAAAAACCTTACACAATGATGAAATTTTTGACAGTGAAAACTGTCAAAATATGTATTCCCAACAATATGATGGTGTGGGATGTTTTAGCCATGTCATAAAAGATACGTCTCGACCGGGACTCGAAATCCGGGACCTTCTGATTGCCGGTCAGCTGCTCTCCCACTGAGCTACCGAGATATTACTCTTATGCCATGGCTATATTAAGAGCGACGACACTTCCTACCGCTAGTCCCAGGAAGTGTCGTCACTCGTACGTAAAGCCATGACATAAGAATAATATCTCGGCAGCTCAGTGGGAGAGCACCTGACCGGCAATCAGAAGGTCCCAGATTCGAATCCTGGTCGAAATGTATCCTTTGTGACATGGCTAAAACATCCCACGTATCTCGATATTGGATCGTATCCAAGAAGTTTAATGATCACAAATATGATGGTGGTTTACAAGGCTGGTAATTTTTTTTAAAATTCATTCCATAATACGATATATTTATTGTTCCATTACACAAGACAATGACATAATGCTAATTGATGCGACAAAACATGACAGCTACTGTAACAATACTGATGATGGCTAACGTGAATCATGCCTGTGACTAATGCGGTCTACTTGGGCCGAGTTGTACAAAATACACCAATGTGTTTGGGTTACGTTTTACAAATAGTTGAATTAACTAATTAAATACGATTAATAATCAAGTTGCGATAATGTCATTGGTAACCAAGGGTGATAACAAACTAACCCGCTAATTATCGCTCATAAAAAATACTTATTGTTCGTAAAACCTGATCATAAACCGAAAATTCACTTCATTTTTCATATCTTAGTCTATATCTTTGAACATATTTGTAAACGCCACCCTGGTAGCTCAGTCAGCTGAGGCACCGCTTCAGAAACTGGAGTCACCGTTGGGCGTTGGTTCGAGTCCCGCATAAGGCATGGGTTTTTGTAAACGTCCTTTCACCTATCATCACTTCATAGTTTCATTATCATCTGCTCATCCGTACCCCCATATAAGCTAGCTGTTGGTGGGGTCGTTAAGCAGACAATGAACCAAAACTTGTCTCTGGCCGCGCCCATAATCTACAAAAATATAAATATAACAAAATAGCAAATAGCATTTGTCAGTGGGCATGAAAAGCATCGCTTCTTCAACGTATTCATTATCCAAGTCTTGTAACTTCTTCGTTCTTCTCACAACTGTTTCTTCCATTACCATCAACCTCTTCCTACTCACATGCTATGCCACTATGCTATACAACGCAGTTCCTGAACAGTTCAAGACATTAGGCCAAAATGCATTCAAAGCTGCAGTGAAAGGACTATATACCGTACACAATAACACAAAGATCGGATCAGAAGGATAGCCATCAGTTCTATTTATACATCGTATTTCATACTGTTTTATCATAATATTCATTCATACCATCTTGTTTGTATCCATTATATCATTTAATTCTTATTCTTAGTTATAAGTTAAAATAGTATTGGTTATATGGAAGAGCAGAATAATTTAGCAATGCTGATATCTGAATATCGCAATTTTTTTGTAAAAATAAAGACAATTGAATTGAATTGAATCTACTGTTGCCAACTTATCCAGTTACTACCTTCTGTCACCTCATTTTATTCATTCATTTTCATCCAATTGTAATATTTCTCTATACCTTAGGAATATATTGGAAGGAGAAAACAATGAAAATACAGAATATTCAATAAAGTCAATAACATCGAGTTCATGTAAGGGGGCGTTAACACGTTTCCATGGTTTCAGCTGGTTTTGATTAGAAAATATATAACAATTACATTCTTCATTTTCAACACAGGAGATTCAGTATGTAGGCCTATAAAGAAGGATATCTAGGTATTACATTTTTCAAGTAAAAAAAAAAAAATGGTTTTGGTCAGGGCTACCTAACTTGTATACGCATTGCATCAAACATAAGGTACCAGTAATGATAGTGAATTTGAGGATCTAGTGCTGTTATTTTTCAGTATGTTCAGAACACCAATAAGAACAAAGCGAGCAGCTAGATGAATCCTATAGAAATTATTCTCAGTTGTGGAAATATTTCAATAAAATTCTACATTTATGATGAAAAACTTCAACTTAGAAATTGATATCTTTGTTAATACACATCACATCGAAATCATCCTGCTCGGATGCAGTATATTACCACTACCTATGTTTACTGGAAATCTGAAGTCAATCGGTTAATTGGTGGCTGAGAATGTAGAAAAATGTTGAAACAAGCAATCAACTGATTGATGCGTATTAAATCAAATTAATGTTTTGATTGTGTAAAATGTGAAATGTTCAAAGTCACATAATTATATAATTCATTATTAACGTTTTCAATTGGACGTCTTCACAGTAGTGTAATGTGACATTTGAAGAAAATGACAAAATATAAAAGATGACAAATGAAAAAATAAAGTTGACTCCCCCTTAAAAGGAGCTGCCACTTCGCGTGCGTGTGTGGACAGTCCGATAACCAGAAGATTACTGACTTGCGAAAGCAAAACTACCAGCACAAAATATTCAGGGTGCCTTCACCCATTCACCCCTACCCAACACTTAGGTAGGCAACACTTTGAAGGTTGGTTTGGCGCATGGATGTAAATAACTAAAAGTTATTACGTAATTCATAAACTTATTATCTATACCTTGATGAATAGAGAACATAGATTACATAGAGCTAAAATAGTCTAAAGAGTGTTAACTTGTATAATTAACATAATGAATATTTCAAGAGTAAAAGGCGGGAAACACTGAGAACTCTAAAGTAGTGAATCGGACAACAAGTAACGGCAATACAACTTAACAGGAAAATAGCAATAAATATAGGAACCGAGAGACGACTCCGGAAGATGGTCTATTGTCAGTTCTTGTCCACGACAAATTCAAAAGAAACCAAAATATGGTAGGACCAGATAGGTCTGCAGGGTGGTCGAGGATTAGGGTAATTACACAATATGGAATAACATTGTCTTACATAATACATAGTAAAAGTAAGGTTAAAATCTAATTCATATGGATAGTCAAAATAAGAAGATGAAACATTTCGAGTTAAAATTAATGAAACGTTTAACTTATTTATAAATATCATTTCACCAAACATACATCACAATAATATTAAATACCTCAGCTCTGATGGCGACATAATCTCATCCTAAAAATGTCATCTTCACATTGCTGATGTTTCTTGAAGCGCTTTTTCCACTGATTCTTCGCCTCCGTGTCAAAGAACACGAAGAACAACGACAGCAGAAAGATGTGCGTGGTGGCCGTCGAGAGGAAAAGATACTCGTAGAGTACGTCACCCTCGAGCACGCCCTCTTCAGCCAGCCAATGAAACGTCCACATCAGCCCAAACAGTACAAACACACATAAGCTAGTCATCAAACGACGTGTAAAAATAGTTCTTTTCTTCAAGGCATGTCTTTGTAGGTCTTTGGTTTTTCCCCAACCACACCATGTATAAATCCTTGCGGTTATCAGAATATAGAGCACTGCATTAACCACAAGAACAAATACTGCTGGTCCTTGTATTGTTATTCTGAATGGTAATCCTTCAGGATAACAAAATCCGCGCCTATCGGGTTTATAGAAGTCTTTGTTTAGAGCAAGAAGTGTAATGACAGGTAATAACGGAAAGCCCCAGGCAAAAGCGGAGATTTTCAAGAGAAGATTTGGATGGTCACTGGAGCCTAATATGGTCAAGATACGTTTGACTTGTAATAAAGATAGAACAAACATCCACAAGAACATTGTGAGGTATGAGTAATGACGCGCTATGCCAAGACACATGCATGCAGTGAGACTGAAGTTACAGTGCAATGGATCTGTTCTAGTATTTTCATCAGCGAAGTTAACAAGGAAACTTAGAGCAAGGTTTATTATCAAGGAAGAAGTCATGTGAAGCAATATCTTGTTTCCTTTCTCCTGTCTCCATTCCTTGATGAATATAGCTGTTAAAACAATACTCACAAGTCCTATCAAGGCGAGTATCGACTGAACAATCAATGGTATCAGATACCAGAGACTTCTCTTGATTAAATCACTTGTACTCATGAGTGGTTCGTACTCATAAGAAACAAAGTACATCCCACCAAGATGATTGGTGACATATTCTAATGGGCATCTATAAATATTAGCATAACTCTTCCAGGAACTAGTCTTAACACAAGTATTACTGGAAAAATATTCTTCTTTCATATTCCAAACTAATATTTGGCCACTGTACAAATATATGTCAAAATATATTCTATTTTTGTTCATCTTGTTCATGTCGTTTGGGCTTGGAGTTATCATAAAGTGAAAAAGAACATTCTTTCTCGTGGATTGGATTCGTTTTCCATTTGATTCAATTGACCTAAAATCTCCTCGTATGACATTGAATAATAATTTCGTGGTATTAATTGAGTTTGAGATTTTAACGGTTATTCTAGTTTCTTCATTTGTTTCGATAATTTGATCAGCTTTAATAAAGTTCCATTCACGTGCCGCATATGTTATACGATTGTACGTGAATCCCACAAATGTTTTACCCAATGTGGTAGCTCCGATGGATTTCAACAGGACTGTATTATACTCAAATATCTCTTCATTCATGAACTCTGTTTTGCTCATGACGATGCCCATATCTAAGAATAGCTTAAGTAAATCAGTGAATTTTCGATGATAGGTGATATCCATTGAGACCATATGATTCATTGTTCTAACAATTGCTCGTAGTAGAGTCGAGTTGAGTGTGAATTGTTTCGTTTTTGCCTGAAGAAACCATGCTGCTATCTGGTTTATTTTTGGGCCAATTAGAAGATTATAGCAGCGCTGTCTTGGTTCGTTCCAATAGGTCACCTCAGCCCAGACTGCATTACCGGCCGACACGTTGTAGTAGCACTCCCTCCTGGCTACCACCACGCGCGAATCGTTGAAGTAGATCGAGTCAGTAGCATCTGTTGGAAGTAAAAAAAGAGATTCATTTGGGAAGACTGTTCTGTAATCTATGTGATTATGTTGATATATTAGATAGTATCAGGAGAGGAGGATATATATAGTCGTGTTCAGGGTACTGGTGTCGGTATAGGGCTACGTTGATGTGCATTTTGTTGGAAAATATTCAATATTTCATTATTGGTAAATTGTTCCAGGTAAATTATAGTTGATCCGATAACAATTATTCTCGGAAAGGATAACAATGTCTATGAAACAGTCATGGTAGTGGATCGAATGGTTGGAAACAATCGGACACTTGGCTTGCGAATCGAGCTCAAGCAGTCAGAGTGCACAGACGATTTTTGGCAAAGAGCATCTAGTACATGCTGTATTGAAGTTGTTGCAATTTGAAATACTATCAATCGATTTTTGTCACGTTCTTCAAATGCCGAACAGTAATTAATTGGAAAGAAAGAGCGAAAGATATCGGCAAGAACTACGAGTGATGCCGTTTTGAGAAGCCATTCCCGGAAGAAACTGAACTGAAGAATTCTGATTCCACAGATGTTTCAGGTATTTCCGGTAATTCAGAAAATTCAGTACATTGAAGATCATGCGAAAGGGTTCCAATCGTTTTTCACTGTGTTTTCGGTATTCACTCAGATAAATGACTGCAAAGTGTGCGGGATACAAATTTAATTGTGGCTCCATGTCCATGCAGACCATTTTGAATTTATTTGATATATTGATGAATCGATTAATTTGAATTCGTATACTGGTTCAATTGGAAGATTGGGATTCATATGCTGGAGATAACGATAATACATATTGGTATATCTCTCTCAGTAATAAAACACATTGTTTATTAGACATTTGCATAATTATTGAACTGATTATAAGTGTACACATAATGATTACATTGTATCTCTTGCGCGTCCCTGCGTACACATGCACATGCGCTATGCAAATACCATGCATACCAACTGTTCTTGGCAACAGGCTCTTTTCCGTTGAGTTGGGAGCTTTCCTTTCCCTACTGTAGTCAAAGCAGGGAACCCTTCATTTTCCAGCTCGGTTGGGATCTGTTGTTGTTGATTTTGTTGCCCTTTGGTTACTTTCGGACATGCTCGTGCAACATGCCCAGTGGCCTTGCATTTAAAACATTTAATGGCATCCAGTGAGAGGAATATGCGCTACGATTCTGTTCCAAATGGTTCAGGCAGTATTTTGGTTTCTTCTCGCACAACGTGAAGTTTTCTTCTGAAACTCGGAACATGATTCAGACCGTTTTCCTTTATTCCCAAAGAGATGAAATTGATGGGTGATACTACTTTCAAAAAGGCCGCAAGCTGTCGAACTGTCACCTCGTGTGGGATACTGGGACACACGTTAGATAAGACTAACCGTTCTGCTTTTGTGACTAAGCGACTAGCGCTGAGAAATAGGTCATTGATCACAATACCGCCGTGATCAAGAATAAAACTGTCCAATAAAGCCTTGCTGGTGAAGTAAAATCCAACTCTACCTTGAGACAATCGCGATGCAAATATTACGTTCTTGGGTCCCACTATCTGAGTTACAGAACCCAGATACTGAGCAATAATAATAATAATAATAATAATAATAATTTGTTCACAGTATACATTTGATATGTTATGTTTCGTCATTTACAGTAAGACATAGTTCATGTTATTTTACAGGATAAAATTCATTCGTGCAATATGGTTCCTTATCTACAAGGTAACGTTTCACATCACGTTCAAAACAATTTACATTTTTCATAATGCGTAACTCTTTAGGCAATGCGTTGAAACATTTGACACCGTTGAAGTAAATACCAGTTTCGAATAAAGCAGTACGATGATAAACAACTACTGGAAGGGTTTTACCTCGAGTGTTGTGAGAATGAACGAAGCAGACCAACTCTAGAATATAGATGGCTGTGACAGTTAAAATACCGAGCTTTTTAAACACCTCTACAGCGCTCAAATCTTTTTAGATCAGACAATAGTCTTACAGCGTACTTCTGGAGTTTGAAAATTCTGTTAATGTATTTGTTTGCAACACCACCCCAAAACAAAATACCATAACATATGACAGAATGAAAGTTTGCCAGATACATCATTCTTAGTTCATTCAATCCTGTTACCTTCTTCAGTGATCGAAGTTTGAATATGGTTATATAGTTACGCCTTCTATTGACTCGATGACAGTAGCTTGATCCTTTGCAGGGAACGTTGGGGATGGGTGGACACCCGTTGACTGGAGGACTTGCGCCATCGTTCTAGGCTCACCACCTTGAGGGTCCAGATGCGATCTGTAGGCTTATTGTTATCGGTGGAGACTGGTTCCTGCTGAACCACGTTTGGTTTCGAAATGTTGTTCTCGATTGAAACAGATTTCCTTCGGATGTTTTACGATTCTGTGGTGTTGATACGTAATTCGTCATTAGACGAAGCGCGTCGCAATCCTGGCCTCAAAGGCAAAACTGTGACATTGTTGTTCGGTTCTGTCTAAAACCTGTGGCTAGTGTTCTTGGGTATGGGTACAAAACGGCTGTGCAGAGACTGACCAGCCATTTCAAGGTTTCAAAGTAATGATGATATTTGTAGTTACTGGATGAGCGTAGCGAAGATTTTCACTCAAGTCTTACGGAGCTTTGTCTGTGCGTTTTTTTTTTTTTTTTTTTTTTGTAAACACTGCACAGGGCGCAGGGTTTGACCGATCGACATGAAACTTTTTTTTATATGCAAACTTATCCAACTTAGAACTGTATAGTTTTGAGGTCTAATCGGTTGGACCATTTTTGAGAAACATCATTTAGAAGTTTCTGAAAAACCCATAAGATTTGGCTGAGCGGAAAAAATTGAAAAATTAAATCTCTTCAATATGATTCAAATTTTCCACAAATGTGAACACAAGAATAATATACATGAATAAAAATTTGGTTTGATATTCGGACCAGCCGTTTCGGAGAAAATAATATAATAAATGTATTTTATTCATCGAAAAGATAGAAATATTAGTAGAAAAATGTTGCATTGTCGAAGTCACGGCTTTCTAGATTCATTGACATTGGATGAAGTTCATTTCAAATGATCAAGGTTTGTAGAGTTTTCGATTATACTTTATATAGACATCTCGCTCATCGTACAACGCACATCCTGCGTTTGCCTAGTTTAGATAATTAGATGAGCGTAGCGAAGATTTTCACTGAACTCTTACAGAACTTTGTCTGTGCGTTTTTTTTTTTTTTTTTTTGTAAGCACTGCACAGGTCGCAGGGTTTGACCGATCGACATGAAACTTTTTTTTAATATGCAAACTTATCCAACTTAGAACTGTATAGTTTTGAGGTCTAATCGGTTGGACCATTTTGAGAAACATCATTTAGAAGTTTCTAAAAACCCCATAAGATTTGGCTGAGCGGAAAAAAATGAAAAATTAAATCTCTTCAAATGATTCAAATTTTCCACAAATGTGAACACAAGAATAATATACATGAATAAGAATTTGGTTTGATATTCGGACCAGCCGTTTTGGAGAAAATAATATAATAAATGTATTTTATTCATCGGAAAGATAGAAATATTAGTTGAAAAATGTTGCATTGTCGAAGTCACGGCTTTCTAGATTCATTGACATCGGATGAAGTTCATTTCAAATGATCAATGTTTGTAGAGTTTTCGATTATACTTTATATAGACACCTCGCTCATCGTACAACGCACATCCTGCGTTTGCCTAGTAATTATTCCATTAATTGAAAGAAATAATAATTGTGAAAAGTAAACAACTTGAACACAGAATCGAATTTCGAATGCACGGAATGTGGATGAGCTGTGCTTGTTACTGTAAAGCTGTAGTCGCTTGGGTTCAACCTTGCGGGAGGAAAACGAAAACACGTCCTCTCGCCACGAGATCTACTGTGTGTGTTTTTTTTTTTTTTTTTTTTTATAAACGATACGCTTTACAAACCTAGTTGCTTTAAGGATACATCAACTTGATGTAACTAATAAAAATATGAAAAACAAGGAGAAGTTAACCAAGAATATACATCAAATATAGAAACAAAAAATCAAACGAGTGTGTGTGTGTGTGATTTCACAAAAGTTCGAACGAATTATATTCTTGTGATATCATATCTTGTATTTATTCATACGGATGGTCAAACGCAGAATATGCAGCCGCTGAAGCAACTCTTCGGCAACGTTGTGTTAGTTTCACAATCAAGTTGCTCAAAGAATTGCATTGTAGACTTCCAACAAATGTAACAACTTTGCAGGAAATGAGCCTCTTTGCAGTTGGGGAATGCATCAAGCCCCTGAAGCGCCCGATTGCTGACTTGGCCCAAGAGTTCCTTACTGATCCCATGGTTATAACCAGAGTCGAGAACCAATGGACGGCTATCCATCGTATCGACTGGATTAATAAAACTCATACAAATGACTTTTGGGTTGGAGTTTATACATACAGAGATGCTTCAGGAAAGAATCCTTTCAAAGACCTAGTTTCTCTGGCATTTTCAATACTAAGCTTACCACATTCTAACGCTGATGTCGAGAGAGCATTTAGTCAAATGAACATTGTTAAAATGAAGTTGAGAAATAGACTGTGAAAGCTCTTTTAGACGTAAGGTTTGGTTTAAGACGCCGCATGGGCTTATGTTGCCATGACTATACACTGCCCAATACTCCTGGAAATAGGTACATCGTGTGCATACACATATGCATACAAGATATTAATAAAACTGTTTTAATTTGGGCCTACTAAACGGATATTTTTGTTATTCCTTCATAATTGATACAATTCATTCTCTATGCCAATGAAATTATTCATTACTATCATTCTTTTATTATTATTTATTCGTTCACAAATGACTTTGTGTTGTGAAACACAGTGTCTTCACTCTTTATTTTGAGCTTTTTGGAATCTAGTGACAAAAATTTATAATAGTGTCTTTTTGAGGTACTAGCTGGTGACAACTATTAAAATCTCGTTGGCAACACTGCCGACGATACCCCTCACTTGATTCAAAGTAGCAGTAACGATATATATAATGAATGTAACTCTGCCATCAAGCAGATGGAAAACTGGAGTGATATGATAAATTACTGTCAGTATGGGCAGCCAGTATCAAGTGTGGGTCCCGTCAATTTTGATTTCCGAAACACCTTCCACGTCATTTCATTTCTGTGCCACAGTTTACCTTTGACTAAAGAGATACTCAAGACGTCCCACGTAAGTTACTTCACGAGCTTCAAAACCCTTCCATTATTACATGAAGTCACGTCATTCATCGCTACACATTCCTAGAGCGCTGCTAGCAGTCAGGTTGGAGACTTGGCAGATAAGCCAGGCAAACATCCATCTAACCGTCGACTGAAGCATAATCGCCGAAACGATTCTGAGCACTCTTAGCGGTGATTGACGGTACTACAGGGTAAGGGGTGTGGGGAGGGTAGATACAAATGAGTGAGGATGAATTCCAATTCAACGTTGAGTGAATTGTCTGTGTATCTCTTTAGTCTATGGTATTACATCGTGTGAAACAAATACCCGATGATATACACTATTCCCTGGGAGAAAGAACTACAGTCTGGATGAAGTTTGTTCCCTCAGGAGTATCTACAGTCAGTGTGCGCGAAGTATATTTACATAAAGCGATATTATTTGTTCTGGATTTAATTAAAACTTGTCGAAGTCATCCCATGCATGTACTGTTAGGGAATGATTGCAAAAGAGATGGAACAAATATCAACAATAATAATAACGTTGGAATTATTCATATTCAGTAATAATATTGTGGTGTCAATCATGAACGAGTATTACATATCGAATATAAGTTTGTAATTATCTTTATGTGTAGTAAACTATCATCGGATTAAATTGGAGAGATATCATTTTCCAATTTTTTCCGTCCAGTCTAATCTCATGGGGTTTTAGAAATTTTATGTTGATGTTTCTCAAAAATGGTCCAACCGATTTGATCCAATAACTTTATGGTTCTAAGTTGGATAAGTTTGCGTATTCATAGAAAGTTTCATGTTGATCGGTCAAACCCTGCGACCTGTGCAGTGCTCACAAACAAACAAAAATCACAGACAAGGCGCTATAAGAGTGGGATGGAAATCTTCGCTAACGCTCATCTAACAACCGAAGTCCCAATTACAGATCACTGTGGGACACCACGACTAATAATTCCTCTTTCATATGAGTATTTTAGTGTAGTTTGGGTCATCTCTCAAATTCTACGTATTGACATCTGCCAAGCGAATATTGAAATACCTCAAATACCCCCGGCCAAGATTATCAGGAATCTAACATTAAAAACACGTGTTAACAGCGACGTGTTTCTCTTGCGCCGTTGAAGGTATTGTATTGTATTGTATTGTAAGTCTTTATTTGCTCAATTTTTGTATGATATAATAACATTATGATATAAAATATAATATAATAATGAATATACAATAATTGTACAAAGTAGGCGGGGTTCACTTTTTATAGTGGTCACCCAAAGCTTAAAATATATTGAGTAACAGATATTGCAAAAATAATATTGTCTAAGAGATTAGTAAGAATACGATAATGCTAGAACTTATAAGTCGAGAGCTATAGTGAGTTAAATTATTGAAGAATAAAAGTAAAATATTAGAGTACAATATTCAAATTTCATATATTAAAGTTACAGGCTTGATTCTAGATATTCGGTAACGTCAATCGATAACGGTACGTTAACGGTATCGGTAACGGTAACGGTAACGTCAATTCATAATGAAATTGGGATATATAAAACTATTCATTAAACGTCCACAAGGTTAATTACAGTGTAAGCAGTTATCTTAGGTGTTGGAGAAGTAGGTCCGTAGATCACTTGAAGTTCAGTTATAATTTTAATACATAGTTTGCCAAAATACTGTCTATACACTGCACGCTATTGGCTATTTACAATATGGTACAGAATGATTCGTTGCCACGGACTTCACCTAAATTGGAATGCGCCTCCCCCCAACAACATCATTGTTAACTTTCTAATTCAGCCGACAGAGACTATCCTAAGGGACCTGGTTGTGAATCAAATTTAGGTACAAAGTGTCCGAAACGATGGAATGACAAACCAATTGTTGCATATGTCAACTGTTATCTGAATGTATCACTCCGCACGATCTGACGTCACTAACATGTAGCTGGTACACCCTTGTGCTCCTGCCTACGTCCTCTTTAATCACGAACCACTCTACACGTCAGACGTGCTACTGTATCTCCGTTTGGATAATAAACGTATTATAACCTTACAATTGCGTTCTTAGATTGTGTTTACTCACAAACACAACACCAATACACCAAAAACATAAAATAACTATAAAAATACATCCTCGATTTAACTAAGCTAGGCAAACGCAGAATATGCGTTGTAAGGTGAGTGAGATATCTATATAAAGTATAATCGAAAACTCTACACACCTTGATACATATAAAATGAACTTCATTCGATACCAACGAATCTAGGGAACCGTGACTCTATCACTGCAACATTTTTCTGCTATTATTTCTATCTATTCGATGAACACTTATTGTGAGAACCATCCCGGCATTAGCCTAGACTACAGAGGGAAACCATGAAAAACCTCTGTAGAGATGGTCGGCGGCGGGGATCGAACTGGGTTCGGAATTCCCCTCGCCTCCCGGATCACATGAAGCGAGCGCGTTAACCACTGCGCTGCATGTGCCGGTTTTAATTGAGAATGTTTTCAATAAAATATCTGAAAAAACTCCTGTTGCCTACGAACACTTTATTAGGTGTGTCAATAACATGAAAAAAAAATGCTTATCTAAATTGGTTTTAATATTTTGTGTAATTTCAGGACCCACATCCGTTATTCTCACGATTCTTCTAACATCGTAAGTGTAAGATATAACAAAGCACAAGAGAGACAAGAGATTGTACAAGTGAAGCTCAGAGCTCTTCAAAAATTAAAATTCGAACCTAAGAAAATATAGAAACCAAGCGAAATAAAGGACTCCAGAAATCAACCAAAGCCCACTTTCAGTGTCAACGAAACTGCTCTTTATTCAGTTACCAGCCTGTGTATTTGAGTGTTCAGACCGAGGGGTTAACAACTCCTGAAATCCGGTGTACACTTGCCATGAAATCCCATTGAAATCCCTTTGAAATCCTTGAAATCCGTGTGAAATCTCTTGAAATCCACTGAAATCTCTTGAATTCTCTGAAATCACCTGAAATCAGGTGTACACCAAATTTTTGAGTTGTAAGCCCCTCGGTTCAGACACTCAATGTACTTACTTATTCTTGTGTCCTTCCACTCGAGTGTGCTGTTGACAAACTGATTGGTCGTCTTGTCCTCACGACAACGGTCTACCATTTCCACGCCCACCAACTGGTAACCATTGACAACGTCACCCGTGTATTTCTCGGGGCATATGATGGGCCGAGAGGTGATCACGTGGTATTCCAGATCAGCTATTCCATTCTTGGTATTTTTTATGTTGTGCATTGCGCGTACATTTACATTGAAGGTTTTGCCCAACTCCTCAACCATCACTTGAAATGAAACAATGACACTGACAGAAGCACATAACAATATCGTCATATAAATGGAGATTGTTCTTACACTTCTAAAGTGTTCCACAATACGAATTTATACCATGAAGCTCATTATGCAGGTTTACTCAGTTAATGTGAATTCAAGTATCGTTCGGATATTGTTCTGTTGATAAAGTTTATTCATCTAAATTAAACGAAAGAGTGAGCATGAAAAAGGTCTGAACCCAACAAATTTTGTTGTCATAAAAGCGAAGAAGCCGTCATCGCGGCTCAGTTAGGAACTGAAGTAAGGTCGGGCGTGGATTCGAGTTCCAATTAAGACATGCGTTATTGTCTTCTGCCTATCAGCACTTCATCTTTTCATCATCACCCGCTCATTCTTTGTTGTTTGTGTGCGAAGAATATGTGACAAGTCATCTACAATATCAATGTTCTATTCCTCCTACCTTCAGGCAGAGTCGTGCCGTAACGCCACATCATCGCCACTCGGTACACGATGTAACCCTTGTCTCTGGCTTCCCTGAAATACGACGGAGGGCTCAGGTGTGTCAATCTATTCGATGAATCCAGTCGAGCTCGTTGACACACTGCGCAAGCGTACTCCGTGTCTTCGTCTTCCAGACACCAGGAGGTGCTGGTGAGGTTAGAGCACCTAGCTTGTTACCGTCACTGAGCGACTTGCCAACACGCAAGCGTTGCAAAGACAATGAGTTCACCTGTGGAACATAAAGATAGAGACTGAGTATTCAAAAGGAAAATGTGGTATGTGTACAGGTGAATGTATACATTCCAATTTCAATCAAACGAATAGTGAATGATTATTAGGGTTCAATACGGCGCGTCGCGCTCAGCGACGTGTTTCTATTGCGCCCTGAAAAACTACCGTCAATTCAGATTCCATACTTCTTCTTTTATTTTTAATGCTGCTCAACGACCCCACCAACAGCTAGGTTATACGGGGGTACAAATAATGAAACGATGATAGAAGAAAAGACGTTTACAAAAACCCATGCCTTATGCGGGACTCGAACCCACGCCCAACGGTGATTTCAGTAACTACCGCTACCGATAATTGACTTAGCCACCGGGGCGGCCTCCATGCTTCTATGTAGACACAATGAATATTGACACATTATATTAAAAACCATAGAAAGGTCAAGTACACACATCCGGTAGAAACGAAAACAAATGGATGGGGTGTTAAGTAAGGGCTGTATGCGAGAAATCTCACCGACGACAGCTGGTAGATGTCCACCCAGGTACGAGGAATTGCACCATGATGTACCTAATTGCAACAGTGTCCAAATCCAAGGCGCCGTGCAATTCTTCCCCCATTCACCTCCGTATGTATATTGTATCCAATTGAATATGATATGAAGTATCCAAGTGGGTGTCTACATGTTACCACATTTTTAAAAAGTACTGTAGATTATTTTATTGTTTTTTTTCTCAGAAGAAAAGAGTGAGAAGTCTTGAATAAATGCATTGATTAAACAATACAGGCCTACTTTTCACCTTCCATTTTGCTCACATGTACATGTAGCAGATCATTTCTCTCATATCTGAACGAAATATGAGATGACTTGATGATAGGATGTGTTGTCGCCAAACAAATGATTATTGATTTCATCTACCACAATTATTGGTATATTGAACAACTATTGGTACATTACCTGCAACGGATGCGTGTGCTGTGATCATTACAAGTACTCAGAACCCTTACTGCGACTGCCACATAAAACAACGTCCTAGGCCTAGCTAGCTCCAAGAGGCTAGGACTTTGATTGGTTTATATTCACCAGGAAAGCCGACTACCATGGCATCACAAGATAATAACAAAGCCACCGTCTTTTGGAACGCAAAAATGTGACATATCTTTAGCCCAACTCAAAATCAGGGTCAGGATTTTCTGCTAACATTAATGGGAATGTAGATGTACAAATACTGGACATGATGCCATGGTACTCAGCTTTCCTAGGAATAGAAACCAATCAAAGTTCTAGGCTCCCAGCTAACCCCTAGCATTTTGCGCCCGTATAGTACGATATTTTATGTGGCAGACGCGGTAAGGGTCCAGAATAGTAAAAATCCACCTCAGTTAGTCTTGTACTGAATGAAACAATCAAGTGAAACGTATTCGGCTAATAGGAGAGCGTTTGATGACGGTCACCTTCGAAAATCCTGAATGAACTACGAGAAGGTTGCAAGGCTGAAGGGAAGAAGGAATGTTGGTCTGAAGGCGCGTCGACACCAAGCTCATTTTGCGCCCGTACCATGAAGTAGATCAATTCCTGGTCATGTCCTATGCTGGTTCAATTTTGTGAAGCAACATTAGTTGAAATCGGCACGAGAGGTAACTCATAGTCATGCCATGAACAAAGAAAATCGAAATGAATGTGTGTGTGATGTGAATGAGCATACACACACTGATAGCTGAACAAAGGGATGGTATAGAAAATGTTATTTCGGATTTTTGTGGGTTACAATAAGATCATTAAATCGGAGTGCTTGCTAATACACTAGTATGCTTCTAAAGACCCCTTTAGAAGCACACTGGTGTGTGTCCAAAGTCGGCCTTATTGAATATCTAGGTAGATGTGTCGAACAGTTTGAAAAATTAATCGAGTTAGCATTCATACTCTGTTTGCGTCAGCGAATAGTGTGGCCTCCATTTCGAACGTGTGCGTAAGTTAGACATGTATCCTTCATTCCGAACGAAGATAATATATTTTTCTAACATACGATAATTCTTTTTCCAAAAATTACGAACTAGTATTTTGGGAAATTGAACCCTGCCATTTTCAAACTCCGTCTGAATCAAAGTGTGTCATGAAAAAATGTCGAAAGAACTGCTTCAGTTTTCTACTGTGCCAGATTATAACTGTAGCATATTTCAACTGTCTATTTTCAGATTCGCTGCCAAGACAGTTCGCGTCTATGGTGGGGACGCTTCCCCTTCAGTGATAGATGTTGTAGGTATACTATTCATTCCAAAGGAATCGTGCTAAAGTAGGCCTACAGTTGCCATCTGACACGGTTTACTATCGATACAGTTTTTACCGACACAGTTTTTCTGACGCGAGTCGAAAGATGTTAGATCAGATTATTCATCAAACTGTGATGGAAAAAATATGTCGAATGAAGTGTGTCGGATTCCAATTGCAAACTCATTTTATTAGACGAGCTTTAGCGAGGATTCAATTTGACATACGGTACTGAAAAAAATTGGTGTTCGTTTTTTTTTTTTTTTTTTTTTTTCATGTTTTTTGTCGGTTCTCCACAGGTCAAACGGCTACAGCTATCAACTTCAAACTTTTTTTCATCATGGTTCCTCATCTAACTTGGATCAGTATAGTTTTGTGGCATTATCGGGCGGTAACTTATTTTTTTATGACTTTTAGAAATTAAAAAAAAAGAAAATATTTTATTTTCCAAAAAAATGAAATTTTGCGTAAAGTTGAATTATATTTGATACACATTTCTAAAAAAATTCAGGTCGATCGGGTCAGCCATTTTGAAGAAAAAACATAAAATGTGCTAAATTGGTACCACTCGATGCAGTTTTACCCATTTTTACCCATACTATCACTATTCGCTCGTCTAACAACGCAGATATGGCGTTTTCCTAGTATTTCCATTGTGCAAGTAGAGACTACTTTGTGAGTTGTGAGTACTACAACTTCCGGCAGTGAAGGAGAAACCCCTCCGCCATTGACACTAACCACAGAGACTGTAAGGGTCAGTCTTAGCAGCAAGCCTGAAACGTACAGTTGAAGACTGAAACTGTTGAAAACTGACACAGCTGAAAACTGGCAAAGTTGATAACAGATACAGAATCTTCTGACACACTTTGATTCGCTCGAAGTTTAAAAATGATACAGTTAACAGCTTTTGTAATACAACATACAACCACTGAGTCTTACGCATATCACCTCGTTCATGATTGACTATCAGGCAGAAACGAGCCTTCACTTATTCTCTATTATTGTTTACTTTCATCTTTTAACAAAGCATGAAAGTGTATAAGTCCGCATTCCTCCGATACATAAGCTGTTAAGATGGAGAACTAGAACTCACTTGCTGTCTTGCATACGACCCATAACGATTCACCCAATACAGCCTCGCGTCATTCCCATCTCTCTCCAGTCCCAGAGGCACAACTTCTCCCCCGCACCACCCCTTCTCCTCGTCACTCAGCTTGTCGAAGTCACTCTTTAGCAGATCGTATCCAGGATACTGCCGACCACACTCTGCTCGAAGCTCTGCCCAAGTCGCTCGCTGCCTTGCCGGTAAAACAGCTTGCAAAGGGGCCCCAACAGGGTACAGAGAGTCATCGAGGTGGTCACATTCTGCTAAGTCTAGATCGCCCCATAAGTGTTGGCAGGGCGTGGCGGCCAAGAGGGCAGTGAAGACGGTGACGCGTGTTGCAAAGGTAGAAGACATTATCTGGAGAACGATACAGAGTTGTCAGTCACAATGTGGACAACAATCATGGAAGCCCTATGCATGTGACAATGATCTTCAGAGCATAAGCTGAGCTGAAGAGAAGAAGGTTTAAATAGCAGGAAAATGTATATAATTTATGACGGAGACGCTTTTAGCCCTTCGGAGTGGTTTTTCCTGTTGTCTCGCGGTTTATTACGAAATGCGAAAAATGTTTGAATACATCACTAATTGGACATGACCTTCAATTAGTGGAGTGATATGCATGAATTGGTCTCATCTTTTGAATATCCATATTCTGGATTAATTTTTTGTTCATTTTCCATGTTTGTATGGTCTAATAATAAACCTTACAACTGTTGTTAAGAAACGAAGTGAATATTTCATTTCAATTATTTATTCATCCAAATAGATCGTTACATAGGATTATGTATACAATATATGGCAAGTCGATACAAATATAAAATTATAACATGAATACAAACGTACTTCGCTCATCAATTGTGAAAATTCTATAAACATTTTAAGAGTACGTAAAGTATTATATTAACGTCAGATTCACGATAAAAATAATATGAAAGTAATAGATATAGCAGATATAAAATAGTAGCGGAGTAAGTGTTATTTTTTATAAATACCTAACACATACAACTTTGTCCAGTAATAATAAAATTTAAATATAATAATAATGTACTGTATACGTAAATACAATTCTAGTGGCGTAATAGTGTTATTTATATAAAACTCAACACGCACGTCGATCTTCTAAGCAATTAATAAGAAAATGACGTTAATAATACATTGCATTATGATACAGGAATATGTGAATGAAATGTGATGAAGATTATTATAAGAAAAGAAAATATATGATGAGTAGATATTTTAAAATCTTCAACAACATTCATGATCGCATCCCCGAAAGAATTCTTCAACACTGTAGAGTGATTTTTCAATTAAGAACTGTTTGAGAGTCATTTTGAAGAGATTGATTTTATACGTGCTGGAAGAGCGTTATACAGCAATATACTCTGGTATTTTGTGTCCTGTTGGAATATAACGGTTTTGTGTGAAATACGCAATGCATTCTTGTTTCTTGTATCATGTTGATGGATATCTGTATTGGTAATAGCAGATGACAAATGTTTTTTGATTTGTAATATGAGTTCATATATATATATATATAAGCTAAGCAGAGTCATCACTCCAAAAATTCTAAAAATCCTTCTACAAGAATGCGATTTCCGTTTTTTTTAAATTATTCGTAAAACTGTTTTTTGGATTTTGAAATCTTAATACTATATGATTGACCGCCCCCAAAAATAATACCATAGCGTACATGGGACTCAAAATAACCATAATAAATGGGTTTGATCAGAATAGGATTAAATTTCTGTCTTAGAACACGGATTACAAAGCATGACTTACTTAGGCTCTTTGACAGATTATTTATGTGTTCATGCCAATCAAGATGTCTGTCAATTTGTACACCTAAAAATGTGGTAACATTGACAGCTTCAATAACATATGTCTGATTTACAACTAGAGGATTATTTACTGATTTAGTCTGGTTCCGTTTATTATTGAAAACCATTAAATTAGTCTTCCCATTATTTAGTACCAATTTATTCACCTCAAACCATAGGTTGACCTGCTCAATTACTTTGTTCATATTATTAGTGGCTTCTTCCATGTTATCAGAAGATATAACAACGGTGGTATCATCAGCAAATATAGTAAGTTTATTATTAGGTATATTAATGTTCAGATCATTCATATACAATATAAATAGTAATGGTCCCAGCACTGACCCCTGTGGAACCCCGCATCGTATATAACCTTTCTCAGAACGAGATACTTGTGTCGAGCCATCTTTTTTATAATAATTTATTTCTACTATTTGTTGTCTATTTGTTATGTAAGATTTGATCAAGTCATTCGCTAAACCTCTGATCCCCATCTTGTTTAATTTCAATAGGAGTAAGTCGTGGTCTAGGCAGTCAAATGCTTTCTGTAAATCGCAGTACAAGCCTAAAACACTCTTTTTATTATCAATAGATTCTAAGATATAAGATAATGTCTCATTAATTGCTGTGGTGGTAGACATATGACGCCTAAAGCCGAATTAATTTTTATTAAATGTATTAAACTTTTCCATAAAACTAGTGATTCTATTTTTTATGACATTTTCGTATATTTTGTAAAAAACCGTAAGAATGGATAGGGGCCTATGATTATTTATATCCCTTTTGTCACCTTTATCTTTATACACAGGTTTTAAAATAGCCACTTATAAAAAATCCGGGAATATTCCCTTCTCCATTGATGCATTGATTAAATCCCTGAGTATGTCAACAATAGAGAGTATACAATATTTGATAACAGTTGTCTTAACTCCATCCAAGCCAGTAGCGTTACTGTTCCCACTATCTCAATTATTTCGCTATTGGTCACGGGAGTTAAAAATATGGAATTAGTTGACATTTCTATTCTATTCACAATGCCATCAGTTTGATTCCTAGACACCGCTATGTGACTGGTTACTTCCAGGGGGATTGTCAGATAATATTCATTAAAAGCATTAGCTACTACAGTGGGATCTTTAATTAGAGCATTATTGAGCATTAATTCAGTATTTACTTTTTCTTCAGTAGAGGTGTTACCAGACTAAATGCCACAGCATTTTGGGTTTGTTTAAGGCATTTTTTACTAAACCTGAATAGTAATGATTTTTAGCCATCGTTATATTTTCCTTGTGCTCCTTAAGACAGTCTTTATATTTCTTATCTAACTCTTCGGTTTTGTATAATTTCAGATCTAAAAACATATTTTTTATTTTCATACTGTCATTTCTAATTTTACTTGTAATCCAATTGCCATTTATCAAACTTCTTTTAGTTTTGTTTGATTTAGATTCGACTAGTGGGAATGATTTATTATACTGGTTAACAAAAACATCTATAAAATAATTGAAGTTCTTATTAACATCCTTGTCATTGGTTATCTCAGTCCATCTTTGTTTCAAAATACATTCATTGAATTTCAGTTGATTAATCTCGTTAACTTTTCTATACCAATACTCAGGTTCAGCTTGTTCATTATTCCCATCTTTAGTAGGACTGACTATTTCAACAAGATCAATATTTATTAATTGTGCACAATCATCTGATATACCCGTTTCGTACACAGTTGTATTAAAAGATGTAGAGTCTAAGTTTGTAAGTATATTATCAATTGTTGTTGAAGAATTAATTGTTACCCGCGTATGATCTTGTACAGTAGCAGTTATACCATAAGAATTGATTAATGTACTTAATTCTATTAAATAATTACCATTTCCATTGAAATCAGCATTGAAGTCACCTAGTATCACAATTTTACAAGTTTCTTTCGAGAGGATTGACAATATAATATCAAGTTTATGTATAAATAACCCCATATCACCTGTAGGTGACCTATAGACAACCATTATGATAACTTTTTTCGAAATACTGTTTCTATAGTGCGTCAATTCAATTATAGAACTCTCAAACTCTTGTTCCACATTATGCATACCAAACTCACTTCTTTTTTAGCACTATGGTCCTCTCTGAGGTAAATGATAGTACCGCCTCCCCTTTTATTTTTACGACAGAAACTATCGATCAATTTATAATTATTAAATCTAAATAGTTGAATCTCTTGCTCATGCAGCCACGTCTCAGTATAAGTCATTACATCGGTCACATCACTGACTGAACGAACAGTGTCTAGATTTACCTCAAGCTGATTGTACTTTGCCCTGAGGCTGCTCACATTTTGGTGGCTTATTTTGAATGTATTTACATCCTGGTTACATTATCAAAGAGACTCGGCTCAAAGTGGCGGATGTCGACATCCGTTTGTTTGGTTTACTCTCAAGATCAATGACCGGCACATGTAGCGCAGTGATTAACGCGCTCGCTTCATGTGATCCGGGAGGCGAGGGGAATCTCGAACCCAGTTCGATCCCCGCCGCCATTCATTTTTACATGGGTTTTTCGTGGTTTCCGAAGCCAATAGATCTGCGCCTATCGTTAAACCCAATATAAAAAAACGAAAAAAAAACAAGAGCTATGCTGGTCATACTTCAATCAGGAGGTGAAATTCGAAAAGAATTTTTTTTCCAAGTTGAATGAACTAGATTTTCATTCGTTCTGTTTTTTCATCGTAATTATAGCAAAAGTTATAAGTGAGCTTTTCTTCCCAGAGTGATTGATTTGTGTTATTTTTATTATAGTTTTTTTGGGGTAAATAATTCTTCTCTA
Source organism: Brachyptera putata (assembly GCA_907164805.1). Taxonomy (NCBI): domain Eukaryota; kingdom Metazoa; phylum Arthropoda; class Insecta; order Plecoptera; family Taeniopterygidae; genus Brachyptera; species Brachyptera putata. Next base: position 6,995,777 of record OU015469.1, read on the forward strand.
GGGTTATTCTTAAACGTTTATTTGCTAGAGTAAATTGTGTTTTCATTTCTAGTGTTATTCTTAAGAGTTTATTAGTTGGAGTAAATTTGAGTTTGGTTTCCAACGTTATTTTCTAGATTTTTCCAATGTTTTTCTGTACAGTTTTTCATTCAAGAGTAAATTGTCTCTAGTTAATAGTGAGGGACTTGAAAAAGTATCAAATCACTCTCATTTCTATTCACGTGTTTTTTCTCCTAAGGGTATGTCCGGATGAATCACACGAACGATCTATACTTTTAGCGTATTAACGATCTATTGAAAAAAATAGAGACTTTTATTTTCGGCGAATAAGTAAGGTCACAGACAGTGCAGTTCTGATGTCAAAGTTGATTGTTTTAATTGAAAATAATCTATAAAAAAAACTTATATTTGTGACAAGACCGCGCCTCGAAGTCATGTGACAGCGAAAAGGTGCCTCTTCAAAACGGTCCTGATAACTCATGTTCAGCCTAATAGACCCTTTTCAAAATTGAATGCGCATGCGCTTACTGCCTTGAGTTCTTATTGGGCTCCATTTTGGCCGATACCACCAAACTTTTTCGTGTTGGAAAAATGTTTATTCATTTTTTTATTCATTATTATCACTTTCAACTTTGAATTATACAAATTCGGTAGTTGAAGACCTGTAGTCACTCATACGTATCTAATATTTTTATTTATTTATTTATTTTATTTATTTATTATGTCGTACTTACATAGGCGAAGTTCGGTCGTAGTTGACCGCTCTTCCACTTAACCTATTTAAAATACACTATATCGATTGAAAACAAAGAATAAACATAGCAGCAAAAAAATATCATGTCCAAAAGTGAACTATATGATTATATTATGATAATTAACAATACATAATGAAAAACAAATGATAATGTTTCAATAATAATAATAGATGCTTAGTTATAACAAATGAATTATTCAAATGAATTATTAGGTATAACAAAACAACAGTGAGTGAATATCAACCCGAAGAACCTGAAAAACAACAACAAAATTAAAGACAAATACTGTTATTGAAGGAGATCAGATCTTCGGGAAATGTGTTCCTCTGATCTTATCCATAAAGTATAGTGATATTATCCACAAAGTGAATAACTTTTGAAAATAACTGGTTATGGAATTTAATTCTCAGTGCATGATGAAGAAAAGGTCAGTAAAGACGAAGACAATAATTGTGAGAAAATAACAGTCACAATCTCAGAACATTGATCAAGAAAACTTTGAAAAAGATATTATACTCCATGTTTTATCTCTTGTGACGGCGATGGTCCCAACACGCCAAGGTCCTTAATCTACCAACGGAAGTTACATTGAATTGTTAGGCCTACCTCATTTTAAATATCATTATTATTCTCTCGGCATTATCTCTAAACTCAAATGTTTAATTCCATTCATCACTCATCTAATGTTACATTCTATATTCTGTATTCGCTTTCTCTACTATATTTCAATATATACCTAATTTGGATATTCTTTGATACCATGAAATAGATTTTGAATTGATCAGTATACTGCCTACTTTTTGTTGAGCCAGGAACCAATTCAAGTTATATGAATACCGGAGATTGAATAGAAGTAGTCAATAGATTCAGAATCAAGACTACATATTGTCACAGTTGCTAGTCAACAAACTACTGTAGTTCTTTAATCATAATTTCTATTCTAATCGACCATTAACCACTACCAACATCGTAATGTTCCGACGTTCGTTGTTAGGGAGAATGGACTATACATTTACTTAATCAGCGTAAACGTTCCTCTCGACAGACCGGACACGTATTAACAACAAGTGAGGTGTGTGTATAACAGCGTGTGTGATGAGGGAACTCGGTCTCTTGAGAAGACACCAGAAGACGGGAGGGACAGAGCCGCTGTTAACAACAAGTGAGGTGTGTATAACAGCGTGTGTGATGAGGGAGCTCGGTCTCTTGAGAAGACACCAGAAGACGGGAGGGACAGAGCCACTGTTAACAGCAAGTGAGGTGTGTGTATAACAGCGTGTGTGATAAGGGAGCTCGGTCTCTTGAGAAGACACCAGAAGACGGGAGGGACAGAGCCGCTGTTAACAACAAGTGAGGTGTGTGTATAACAGCGTGTGTGATAAGGGAGCTCGGTCTCTTCAGAAGATACCAGAAGACGAAGGGACAGAGCCGCTATTAACAACAAGTGAGGTGTGTGTGTGTGTAGCTGATGAGGGAACTCGGTCTCTTGAGAAGACACCAGAAGACGGGAGGGACAGAGCCACTGTTAACAGCAAGTGAGGTGTGTAACAGCGTGTGTGATGAGGGAGCTCGGTCTCTTGAGAAGACACCAGAAGACGGGAGGGACAGAGCCACTGTTAACAGCAAGTGAGGTGTGTGTATAACAGCGTGTGTGATAAGGGAGCTCGGTCTCTTGAGAAGACACCAGAAGACGGGAGGGACAGAGCCGCTATTAACAACAAGTGAGGTGTGTGTAACAGCGTGTGTGATGAGGGAGCTCGGTCTCTTGAGAAGACACCAGAAGACGGGAGGGACAGAGCCGCTGTTAACAACAAGTGAGGTGTGTATAACAGCGTGTGTGATGAAGGAGCTCGGTCTCTTGAGAAGACACCAGAAGACGGGAGGGACAGAGCCACTGTTAACAGCAAGTGAGGTGTGTGTATAACAGCGTGTGTGATAAGGGAGCTCGGTCTCTTGAGAAGACACCAGAAGACGGGAGGGACAGAGCCGCTGTTAACAACAAGTGAGGTGTGTATAACAGCGTGTGTGATAAGGGAGCTCGGTCTCTTCAGAAGATACCAGAAGACGAAGGGACAGAGCCGCTATTAACAACAAGTGAGGTGTGTGTGTGTGTAGCTGATGAGGGAACTCGGTCTCTTGAGAAGACACCAGAAGACGGGAGGGACAGAGCCACTGTTAACAGCAAGTGATGTGTGTGTAACAGCGTGTGTGATGAGGGAGCTCGGTCTCTTGAGAAGACACCAGAAGACGGGAGGGACAGAGCCACTGTTAACAACAAGTGAGGTGTGTGTATAAAAGCGTGTGTGATGAGGGAGCTCGGTCTCTTGAGAAGATACCAGAAGACGGGAGGGACAGAGCCGCTGTTAACAACAAGTGAGGTGTGTGTGTAACAGCGTGTGTGATGAGGGAGCTCGGTCCCTTGAGAAGACACCAGAAGACGGGAGGGACAGAGCCACTGTTAACAGCAAGTGAGGTGTGTGTATAACAGCGTGTGTGATAAGGGAGCTCGGTCTCTTGAGAAGACACCAGAAGACGGGAGGGGCAGAGCCGCTGTTAACAACAAGTGAGGTGTGTGTATAACAGCGTGTGTGATGAGGTAACTCGGGCTCTTGAGAAGACACCAGAAGACGGGAGGGACAGAGCCGCTGTTAACAGCAAGTGAGGTGTGTGTATAACAGCGTGTGTGATAAGGGAGCTCGGTCTCTTGAGAAGACACCAGAAGACGGGAGGGACAGAGCCGCTATTAACAACAAGTGTGGTGTGTATAACAGCGTGTGTGATGTGGGAGCTCGGTCTCTTGAGAAGACACCAGAAGACAGAGGGACAGAGCCGCTGTTAACAGCAAGTGAGGTGTGTGTATAACAGCGTGTGTGATGAGGGAGCTCGGTCTCTTGAGAAGACACCAGAAGACGGGAGGGACAGAGCCGCTGTTAACAGCAAGTGAGGTGTGTGTAGGCCTACAACAGCGTGTGTGATGAGGGAGCTCGGTCTCTTGACAAGACACCAGAAGACGGGAGGGGCAGAGCCGCTGTTAACAACAAGTGAGGTGTGTGTATAACAGCGTGTGTGATGAGGGAGCTCGGTCTCTTGACAAGACACCAGAAGACGGGAGGGACAGAGCCGCTGTTAACAGCAAGTGAGGTGTGTGTATAACAGCGTGTGTGATGAGGGAGCTCGGTCTCTTGACAAGACACCAGAAGACGGGAGGGACAGAGCCGCTGTTAACAACAAGTGAGGTGTGTGTATAACAGCGTGTGTGATAAGGGAGCTCGGTCTCTTGACAAGACACCAGAAGACGGGAGGGGCAGAGCCGCTGTTAACAGCAAGTGAGGTGTGTGTATAACAGCGTGTGTGATGAGGGAGCTCGGTCTCTTGACAAGACACCAGAAGACGGGAGGGACAGAGCCGCTGTTAACAGCAAGTGAGGTGTGTATAACAGCGTGTGTGATGAGGTAACTCGGTCTCTTGAGAAGACACCAGAAGACGGGAGGGACAGCGCCGCTGTTAACAACAAGTGAGGTGTGTGTATAACAGCGTGTGTGATGAGGTAACTCGGTCTCTTGAGAAGACACCAGAAGACGGGAGAGACAGAGCCGCTGTTAACAGCAAGTGAGGTGTGTGTATAACAGCGTGTGTGATGAGGGAGCTCGGTCTCTTGAGAAGACACCAGAAGACGGGAGGGACAGAGCCGCTGTTAACAGCAAGTGAGGTGTGTGTATAAAAGTGTGTGTGATGAGGGAGCTCGGTCTCTTGAGAAGACACCAGAAGACGGGAGGGACAGAGCCACTGTTAACAACAAGTGAGGTGTGTATAACAGCGTGTGTGATGAGGGAGCTCGGTCTCTTGAGAAGACACCAGAAGACGGAGGGACAGAGCCACTGTTAACAACAAGTGAGGTGTGTGTATAACAGCGTGTGTGATAAGGGAGCTCGGTCTCTTGAGAAGACACCAGAAGACGGGAGGGACAGAGCCACTGTTAACAGCAAGTGAGGTGTGTATAACAGCGTGTGTGATAAGGGAGCTCGGTCTCTTGAGAAGACACCAGAAGAAGGGAGGGACAGAGCCGCTGTTAACAACAAGTGAGGTGTGTATAACAGCGTGTGTGATAAGGGAGCTTGGTCTCTTCAGAAGATACCAGAAGACGAAGGGACAGAGCCGCTATTAACAACAAGTGAGGTGTGTGTGTGTAGCTGATGAGGGAACTCGGTCTCTTGAGAAGACACCAGAAGACGGGAGGGACAGAGCCGCTGTTAACAACAAGTGATGTGTGTGTAACAGCGTGTGTGATGAGGGAGCTCGGTCTCTTGAGAAGACACCAGAAGACGGGAGGGACAGAGCCGCTGTTACAGCAAGTGAGTGTGGTGTATACAGCGTGGTGATGAGGGAGCTCGGTCTCGTGAGAAGACACAGAAGACGGAGGGACAGAGCCACTGTTAACAGCAAGTGAAGGGTGTGTATACAGCGTGTGTGATGAGGAAGCTCGGTCTCTTGAGAAGACACCAGAAGACGGAGGGACGAGCCGCTGTTAACACAAGTGAGGTGTGTGTATAACAGCGTGTGTGATAAGGGAGCTCGGTCTCTTGAGAGACACCAGAGACGGGAGGGACAGAGCCACGGTTAACAGCAAGTGAGGTGTGTAAGAACAGCCGTGGTGATGAGGGAATCGGTCTCTTGAGAAGACACCAGAAGACGGGAGGGACAGAAGCCCCTGTTAACAACAAGTGAGGTGTGTGTATAACAGCGTGTGTGATGAGGGCTCGGTCTCTGAGAATACACCAGAGACGGGAGGGACAGAGCCGCTGTTAACAACAAGTTAAGGTGTGTTTATATCAGCGTGTGTGATGAGGGAGCTCGGTCTCTTGAGAAGACACCAGAAGACGGGAGGGACAGAGCCGCTGTTAACAACAAGTGAGGTGTGTGTATAACAGCGTGTGTGATGAGGAAGCTCGGTCTCTTGAGAAGACACCAGAAGACGGGAGGGACAGAGCCGCTGTTAACATCTTAGCGTGCTACTGTCCCCGATCGACGTACTCTTTCGGGCAACGTTTCACCATGTGGCTAAGTATCGGTCTGGTTGACCATTCTATTTCTGTAGACTAAATTCTAAGATCGTCGGTCTGTGTGTAGTCTCATTATTGATAGACGTCAGGTTTATTCACAACTGTTCAATTCTTTTCTGCTATCCTCAAATGTACTATCAATAAAGACTAGTGTCGGTTAATTGGTAAACTTGTATATTCCACCTTATTTCGATACCACATCCAGCCTCTCACTAATTTCTACGTAAGCGTTATTCTAAATTATTTGCTACACCATACTTAAGGGCTACATAAGGTCGTAACATACAAATTTCGGTTGTAGCAACCTCTTGTAACTCCTCTTGAAATGCATTTGCTGCGTTTTCTAAACCATGGGTTCGAGTTAGGGGGGGGGGGGTTATTCTTGAACAGGAATGCTCCCTCCCCCCCCCCCCGAAGCCAACTCGCATGTTTTTTTTTGAATTATATTAGTGAGATTCTATTTTTCATTTCTTTACGTCCAGCCCTGGGGTTTTAGAAACTTTGAGATGATGTTTCTCAAAAATGGTCGAACCGATTTGACCCAAAAACTAACCAGTTGGATAAGTTTGCGTATACAGAAAACTCGGTCAAACACTGCGACCTGTGCAGTGCTTACAAACAAACAAACAAACAAACAAACAAAAGATGAAGCTCCATAAGGGTGGGATGGAAATCTTCGCTAATACCTCGTTCACATTACAGAATTTAACTACAGTTAAGTAGATAACGTTAGTTAAGTTATAATATGAACAGAATTTGGTTAGTAGTTAACTCTAGTTATGTCTTAACCAAGTTCCTAGAACTCAGTTAAGAGCTTAAATGCGATCAAGAAAGCTACGCCCTCTTGAATTTGTCATTCTGAGGTGTCAACACACCGCTTTATAAATTTGGTAAGTTTTGTTCTCGTGTCATTTCCTTCCCATCCATCAAAAGTTTAATCAAGCCCCCTCAACTCACATAGGACGACCATTCTCTTATTTGATATGTTAGTTCCACGGTATTTAACGTGGCGCGCTCAAAGCGGCTGCGATGACGTCACATTCCTTACTATAGCTGTCGGCCATTTGTTTTGAAAACAACTGTTTTGTTTGGTTACATGTCTCAGAATTAGTTCTGCAAGTTTGGCTTTACCAGTATTATTCAGGTGCAAGCCATGTTGCGTGAAATCATCTCTGTCTAACACTGACTCAGTATTTATAAATTTAGTGTGCAAATCTATATTGTTGACATTTATCCTCTTCTTTATATTTCGATTGCCTTTGCCTTCACAGCTCTACCTAGGCCTAGCTGTCACTCAAAATATTTATATACCGTACATTATTATCAATTTGCCGAGTGATGAATTACCAATTTGATCAATTACAGCCTTTACAGATGTCTGATCCATTCATCAAAGCCATTTATTTATGATAATCACTCCATGTCACCATCGAGTTCTGGGTAAATATGTATTAGGCCTATAGAGAACTCGCCCATTTTTGGATTTTTTTTTTCGAAAATGCCTGCATATTGTGTATTTCGTTGCATTAATCATTTAAACGAGGGCACATTTTGTCATTTTTACATGGTATCATTTTTTACTCACTCTAAGTGTGACGACAGCGAAAAATGTGTATGGAGTCCGCCATGTTGCATTACGGTGTTGCCAACTAATCCTCACTCAACTCGCCCCACTCCTGGCCCCCCCCCCTCCCCCCCTGGATTATATAGTTCGGCAATCATACGAAAGAAGGCATGTATTCTCTCTTTGTGCACTGGTATAGTCCTTTTCCACAAAAATTCACATAAACGCGGTTCGATTCGCACCACTTAATAGACACTTTCGAACGCGCATATTTTCGAAACAGACATTTTCGACCTTTCGAACCACGAACTCTTCCGTAGGGTAACTGTGAAATTACAGCGTTTTCGCTTCTTGTTTACAATCTTGGCCCCACCGCAATGAAACTTCCATCCCCCAGTTATTCTATACGGGATGTTACAGGACGGGCAGTTAACACCGCGACGTAAAACTCCATGATCTTGCAACCATTCACGCAAACACTCATCATTAGCGGTGATCCTACTAAAACTCAATACCCCTTGAACACATGAATCACAAACCATCTCAAAGCTAGACCAAACACTAACTGGCGTCATAGAAAGGGCCACAAAATCAAGAATATCAACCACCGCCTGGGTGGCATCCAGCAATGAGGTAGTGACAGATCCTAACCACATGGCCCATCCACATGGTGGTTGAGCGGCAAGAACGAGGTTGGAACGGGGAAATAAATACATGGCAACACCGTCAATGAATGCCACAATCAATCGGTGATGGCGCTAGTGTATGTACGTGATATGGCTGTCAAAAAAGAAAAAATGTTCTTAAATTCGTATTTTCATGATACGATAAAACCATGAAAACGCCATGGATGGAAATGTGCCACCATTTCTTAATAATATAGTGACGGTATTATTAGAAAATATCAACATCAGAAATGTGTTCCTCCAAATAGGCGAGTTCCCTATAATACATAATTACCGAGTTTTGTAGTAGTAATGATGTCACTTCGTACTAGACAATATTATGAATTTTATATTATTTAGAAATTACAATATGGCCACCCTTGACGATCAAGCAATACCCTACAATTCTTGCTTCCTACTGAGCCACCGTAAACGGTTCTCTCATATAGTACATTGGTATTCAACGTAGTGAGCCACCATACCAAGAAAAATAAGATTTTTTTATTTAACAGGCTGTTGCACCTCTTCCTGTTATATATCTCTTTGAGTTTAATAGTATTTAATATTCAAGTACTTGAATATTTAGTAATTTAACCTATAAATGTGACAGTCAAGTAAACGTGACAGCAGTGAATGTCAAATGGCTCACAGCCTTCTAATCCATACTAAGTTCTGTTTAGGAGGCTATGTAATTACGTCACTAACGACAGTCAAGTCAGAGGTATGTGAACAGAGTTCTTAGTTATCAAAACTCCTCCCACTCTCTCATAACTGCAGTTAATGTAACTAGAGTTGTAATGTGAACGAGGTATAACGCTCATCTAATAAATAACTTATTGATAACTTATTCGCGTCAAGCTCTTACCGTGTCCGGCTGTTCTGTACGACGAGCTGGTGTTCCTGGCAGACGGTTGCTACACTCGGGTGTCTCACAACGACTGGCTCGAACCTGGACGTGTTCCTTGTATTAATTTAGTGAATATCACCGACAAACTTGTGGTCAAGATAAGCCTGCTGGGGAAACGCTATAATACCACGCTGTTGAGTCTGCTAGGAGAACGCTATAATACCACGCTGTTGAGTCTGCTAGGGGAAACTCTATATGGCACGCTGTTGAGTGTTGATCCTGCTAGGGAAACGCCATAGTAGCTGACAGTACTACACACTACACACGCTTACCAAAGCGCTGTCTTTTGCCTAACCACCAACAGTCTCACAAGCGAGCGGTTGGTACTACACTCCTACCACGACGCTGTGTGGCAACACTGATGGACTCTCCTCAAATCTGACCGGCCTCATCCAAAGCGAGGTGAAGTGGGTGGGTTCTATCGGTAGGGGGTGTGAGTAGGTATTGATTGCAGTAATGTTAAGAGTCTATGGGAGTCGATTTAGCGGAAGTTTGTTTAATTTAAAGTAGGAAAACGAAGAATATGCGTTGTGAGATGAGCGTAGGAATATGGAATTGAAAAATACTCTACTCTCCAGCTGAAAAACTTTCGAACGCTGAAAAACCTTACCTGCAACCTGTTGCTCTTTATAAAGCTATACGTCCTATCGCATATACACTTTACATTACATGTTTTAATTCTGATATTTGATGAAATGTATACTTTTATTGCGTTCCAGTTGAGTGGTAGGTACTAGGGCCATGACGGCGTCAGCCGCCATTTTTTCCAGCCAGCCAGCCAACATCATTCACACAAGAATCCTTCAACTCTTTTTTTAAATTGAAGATTGTTCCACATTCTGATTCTGATGCGTGCCAGTCGAGTCGTTTACACTCATACTATCACAATTATTAGACGAGCTTTAGCGAGGATTCAATTTGACATACTGAAAAAAATTGGTGTTCGTTTTTATGTTTTTTTTTTCAATGTTTTTTTTTGTCGGTTCTCCACAGGTCAAACGGCTACAGCTATCAACTTCAAACTTTTTTTCAATATGGTTCCTCATCCAACTTAGATCTGTATAGTTTTGTGGCATTATCGGGGGGTAACTTTTTTGTTTATGAATTTTAGAAATTTCAAAAATACTCATTAGAATAACATGGCGGAAAAAAAAAAAAAAAAAAAATCCCCAAAAAATGAAATTTTGCGTGAAGTTGAATTACATTTTGATACACATTCCTAAAAATTTTCAGCTTGATCGGGTCAGCCATTTTGAAGAAAAAAATAAAATGTGCTAAATTGGTACCACTCGTAGCAGTTCTTAACCATTACTACCCATATTATTACTATTCGCTCGTCCAACAACGCATATGGCGTTTTCCTAGTAATAGTTGATATGAGGAATAGCTCCTGTGTAATCATAGTGCTCAGGCCTTTTATACAAGTGAGGGAAAGTACCTTTTTTCATAACTGATTTCAAGTTGAAAGCCTTGGGCAATTGTCCTAAACGCATGGGAAGGAAACATAATGAATCTTGATTTTTAAAGAATTATAGCTCAGAGTAATAACTTTGGCACCGTTTATCATGATGTCGGGGTTCCAGTTTAAGTCTTCAGTCACGTGTTTCACAAGAAAATGACCGTCGTTTCCCTTCAGAATTGTGGGCTATCACGATGTTTTCTTTACCGCCAGGTCTATGTTTACGCAGGTGATTAAAGAAACCATAAAGAGGTACGGGGCCTTCAAATATCTGTTGACGTGCATCGCCTGTGGAACAGCAGTCAATAGTTCGTCAAGGCATAACAAACATACTTGTTGCATGACTAACAAGTTGGGTTCATGTGCCAAGGCATTTGGCCTTCCTTCTATATGCCTGATTTGAGTAGCCTCGATGTCAAAGAATGTAAAGGCTATATTCGACCCAGGTGTAAGTTTACGAGGCTCTGTACGTCGCATGTAACATAAATGGTTAGCATCATAGAACCCAGCGCAAATGTTACAATATACTTCATTGCAAAGATGGTTAGAACGATCTCTTAAATTATGATAGGCGTGGCATGTTCAACAGATTCTTCTAACATCACAAACAGATCGGTGTTTGGTGAAGTGTGCCTGTTTGTGATTACTTGAACATACGTCATTTCGGAATTTCCGTAAACATGTACTACATTTAATCTCCAACACATGGACCTCTTATTAAACACTGGAGGCATAGCGTATCACATTTATGACCCCCTTTGAAGTTATAGGGTGTGTGACAGGGTCTGCAGTAATAGGAGCAGTCGAACACTCCAGTAACTGATTTGATGAGATCGAAATGATCGGCATACATGCAGAGATGTAGAGATCTATGTATAATCGCGGGGTTTCATCGGTGTCATCAGGACCTTCGTAAAAGACCCCCCTACCTTTACGATCTGAAAAGACTGATATTTTACGCATGGAGGCTATTTTTCAACATTATAACTTCCTCGATACCGTCTCCATTAATACTCAAATCCATACAAGCATCACGACAATACTGAAGTGCCTCTGCCAACTGAATACAGCGACCCTGTCTCATAGCCTCATATTTTAAAGGAGGATCTTTGTGAAATGATATGGCCACAGATAAAGCACGTGCAAGACATAAGGTGTCTTCAATAATAATCCTTTATACCACGCTTAGATTTGACGAAATCCTTGTCACACACATACTTCGGCATACTACATCGACCTTCCCCCTTGCGAGTTTGTACAAAGTAACTATATAGGTACTATATAAACAACTATATATATATATATATATATATATATATATATATATATATATATATATATATATATATATATATATATATATATATATAACTATATACAAGTAACTTGCATCTAGACGATTTGTTGATGTGATCAAATTCGTGTGAGAAATCCATATGCCACGAACAAAATAAGTATTCACATTTCATTTAATTACATTACCAGTTAATATACTTTTTCATAAGCCTAGCGCAGTTGTTTACTTTCACTTTCACTGCATCTTAGATGCGAATATTTGAGGTATATAGAAGACATGATATCAAGTTTCTACAAAACAACACTGGGTGGAGAAGCGATCGGGTGTTCTAAGGAAAGAGTTCAGGAAATGGAACGTATTTCCGGTTCAAGTTGAGACACCATCTGAACACGGCGAACCAACGCAACCCTCAATGCATCTTGTCTTTAGTTAATGGTTCCAAGGTGAACGGTATTATGTAATGAAATATAACTCACTCGAAAGCTCTACACCTTGGTTCTGAAGCTTTGTCTGGCTTGCAACCTGTGGAGTGTGCACAAATAACAGGAAATCCTGGTTTGATGGAAGAATGGAAGTTATTAGACGAGCTTTAGCAAGGATTCAATTTGACACGCTGAAAAAAATTGGGTGTTCGTTTTTATGTTTTTTCGTCGGTTCTCCACAGGTCAAACGGCTACAGCTATCGACTTCAAACTTTTTTCAATATGGTTCCTCATCTAACTTAGATCTGTATAGTTTTGTGGCATTATCGGGGGGGTAACTTTTTTATGAATTTTAGAAATTTCAAAAAAAAACTTAGAATAACATGGCGGAAAAAAAGAAAATATTTTTATTTTCCCAAAAAATGAAATTCTGCGTGAAGTTGAATTACATTTTGATACACATTTCTAACAAATTTCAGCTTGATCGGGTCAGCCATTTTGAAGAAAAAACATAAAATGTGCTAAATTGGTACCACTCGAAGCAGTTTTTACCCATTTTTACCCATACTTACTATCCGCTCGTCTAACAACGCATATATGGCGTTTTCCTAGTGGAGTAACCATTGGTCTTTGAGTTGAAAGATGTGAAACTTGAGGTATAATGGCGCTGAGTCAATCTGGAATACAGCAATCAGCAGATCAGTAGATTCGTGAGAGTTTCTGATTGGAGGTGTCTGTTGGGTTCGTTGAGAAGACATATTGCAATTTGTGAACTATGCATTTATTCATGAGCATCATTGTTTCCAGTATACATGATTAATTATTTATCCTGTTCGTTCCTTCTGATTCCAATCCTAACCAATATGTTGAACAGGTAATTTACAAAGTACGTATTCTACATCTATTCTGTTTTTTTTGTGACCTTGATGAATCAATTAATAACGGAATATTTGACACATTTTGGTAGGTGGGTTCCCCTTAATATTGATAGTTGACCACTTTTCCCCGACGAGATTGAATTATTACATCATTCCATGATATTTCTTGTAATTCTTCACACGCATTTGGGAGGCTTGGGGCTATGATTCATTTATGGTTCACCTGCTCCAATATTTGTCGTAATACACTCATTCCCGAGTTGCTTCGGTATCGGGCGCGACTATTTATGAAAACACATGCATTCATACAATTTGCAGTGTCGGACTGGCGGCACAGAGGCCTCCCGGGGAAAATAAATCAGGGCCCCAAATCGAGTTTGATGATAGATCACCAAATTGAATAATAAACATCAAATTATTTGTACTTTCATGTGATTGTGTAAACTGTTGAACCTTGAAAGTATTGACATAACTGGCATACTGACAAGTAAAAGGCCCACCGGCCAGCACTGAAATTGTGGGCCCACTTTATCGTGACCATTTAATTATCAATTATATGAAACCAAATCCAGGACAAGGAAAACAGAAGATTTTTTCTTTATCAATAATTAATATTTTTTATCGAAGCATTTTGAACATAGCAGTGGCGTAGCTAGGATATTAGGTCAGGGAGGTGGCAAGAATTTTGAAAGTGCGTCATGCATAAACCTTCGATAAAATGTGCATAAATAATTATAAAGCGCGAACTTCGCTGCGAAGACAGCGAAGTTTGCGTTTATATGCAAATACAATGAAAAATGCCCTATAAGAAGAGTTGTGTAGGCCTATCGACCCGTTACTGTGAAGTTGTGGCCCACGGGGAAGCAAGCCCCGTTCCGGCCCGCAGGGAATTTTTAGAAATTATCCACTTTTCAAATATGGTTCAACGTGTTTCAGATAAGATCAGGATGCAAAAAATGTGTTTTCTTATAGAACTCAAGGTGCCCAACTGATATTTGCCAATCACAGTTATTGAGACTGCATGGTCGTTTTGTGTCGTTTTAGCGCTCCGGGCAAGGACTCAATAGAGAGCCCCTCAAACTAAGTGTGCAGTGTATAGCAAGGGAGGAGAGAATTAAGCCCCGCAGGGAAATTTTTCGTAATTTTATGTTTTTCAATTCGATTCTACGGGTTTTGGGAACTACACGAAATTTCGCGAATACATAACTGTAGGGGCCACACCGGTCGTGGCCTTATGGCCTGGTCCAGGGACGTCGTTATGATTTATGTATTTATGAGGGAGGGGGGGGGGGCGCAGGTTATTTAGATACAATGACTGCCCAGCTGGACGTCAGTCCCCCAGCACCCAGTAGAGCCCCGCAGGGAATTTTTGAAATATGTTCATTTTTCAAGTGATTTCTGCGATTTACAAGCAGTTGTGGAGTCCGATGATTGAACCGTTATGGACATTCTCGAAGTTATTTTTAATAATTGAATCATCATGGACATTTATTGTATCAAGATTAAAATCTTATCCACATAAATATAATTTTAATAAGGGATCAGAGGCCTCCAAAACGATCGAGGCCTCGCGGGGGATTTCCCGGTATCCCGGTGGGCCAGTCCGACCCTGATTATTTGACTAACCGAAAATCATTAAAAATCATTGAAAAGCCTTGTACCCTGCGCGACATCGCGGTGGCAAGTGCGAGAGCTATAGCAGGGGCACATTTTTGGAAAGATTGTGTTTAACCGGACACGGAAAGTAAGTAAGTATTTTAATATCACGAAAAAAATAACATCGTGAAGAAATATCAGGTTCAAAATTCATTGTAAAATGGTAATACAATACAACATTTTAATTTGTATTCTCAGAATGTCAGTTATCAATTACTTTATAGCTCCTCGCTGGTGCGGTGTATTCTTGCATCTCCAAGCATAGACCAAAGAGATACAAAGACAGTTCACCTAACGTTAAATCAAGATTCATCCCCACTCCTTTGTATCTACCTTCCCCACACCACCTACCCCGTAGTACCGTCAATCACCGCTAAGAGTCCTGAGAATCGTTTAAGCGATAGTGCTTCAGTGGACGATAAGATGGATTCTGCCAAGGGTTGTCTGCCAAGTCTTCAACTTGATAGCAGCGCTCTAGGAATGTGTAGCGATGAATGACGTAACTTCAGGTAATATTGAAAGGATTTGAATCTCGTGAAGTAACTTAGATGGGACGTCTTGAGTATCTCTCTAGCCAATGCTCTAAATAGTGTTATGCTGATGATCACTCGGGGCCATTTAATGTCTGCTCCGCTTTCTTCTTTTTCCTCACAAGATGAGCCAGATAACCGATTAACGCCAGCGCGCAGGTGACAGCCAGTATGCTGCCCACGACGAGGAGGATGTTGACAGAAGCTGGGTTTTCCCGGGCGTTCTCCGCCTCCAAGTACTCGGTGAGCGGCTGGAAATACTCGAGCAGCGCCGACGCGTCCAACTTCCGGCTGCCGACCATCAGGTACAGGACCTCACTCCAGTGCTGGGACTTGCCGAGACTCAGGCCTTTCCTGCAACACCAGGGCCGTATTGAGGATTTGCGCCGCCCTAGGCAAATAATGTTTGGCTGCCCCCCCCCCCCCCCCTCCCCTATATTACGTAGAAATCACGGTTAAGAGTATCCAAACTCCAAGTGATTGTATTAACATTAAAATGAAGGAGGGTGATCAAAGGATTTTAATATTTTCAAAATACAATGCAGGGCTAATCACGGTTAAGTGTGCTCGATACGCACAAATAAGGTGACTGATAATCCTAGCCCCCGTTTTAAAATGTGAAAGAGTACAACAAAGCAACTTCGAAATAACAGTCGAGACTTCACCTTTGATTATATGGCGTAAATGCTTACTCATTTCTTGCAATAAGTCGAAGATGTATTCACATTTTTCTCATTTGCAGATGTTTGTGCAAATATAGAAAATACATGGTCCTTGAAACATTTAGGAAATGCCGCCCCCCTAAACTATGCCGCCCTGGCAGCTGCCTCAGTTGCCTGCTAGGCGTAAATTTACGGCCCTGTGCAACACAACAACTGCGTTGAATAATGACGACTAGTTTCTTCGTAAATGTGCTCAACGGCCTCATCAACGACTAGGTCATACGAAGGTAAGAATAACAGGTGATGAATGTAACTGTGACAAAGTAAGAAGTAAAACGACGTTCAAAAGCAATTACTGTTATTTCTCTAATGGTAGTTAACGGACTGAGACGAGTGGCTAGCACACTGAGCCGTCATTCAGGAGACCGGGATTAGATTCCCGCCATGGTCGATCATCTTGACAGAGTTATTTCGTAGTTTCCCTCTGACCTTCAGGTCAATACTGGGATGGTTCATTAACAACACGCCACGACCGATTTCTTCTCACAATCCATAACTACTTGATGAAATGAACTTCCATATCACCGTCCCATCATCTCATATATCATTCACCGACGCCAATAGATCGCAGTCATCAGTAACTTTCATCGTTGAACCCAATATACATAATAATAAGGGTACTTAACGACCACCACAACTAGGTTATAGGAAGGTAGGAATGCGGAGGTGATGAATGAAACTGTGAAGTGATGATAAGTGAAAGGACGTTTACAAACATTCACTATTATCTTCCCAATGATGCTTAATGAACCCATCAACAGAGAGGATAGAAGGGAGCGCAATTGAGCTCGTAATAATGGAGCTATGAGGCGATGATAGGTGAAGGATTTACAAGTTACGGAGAGTGGTTGCGGGAGGGGTTAACGACTAGAACAATCAGGTGTACACTTTGAAAAAAAAAAAAAAATCACTGAGAAGAGAAAAATGAATGAAAATAATAAAATCTGAGAAAAAGAAAAAAACAAAGGAAAATCAAAGAATAAAGACAAAAATCACGAAAAATCCAGAAAATCACGAAAAAAATAGAATACCGTATCACAAAAATGAAACAAAATAAAAAAATACAAGAAAAGAAATCAAGATTCCAAAAAAAAATGAACAAAAAAAGATTAGGGCCTACGGATAATCAGGAAGATCACGAAACATTAAAAAAATCCCCCAAAAATCAGAAGAATAAAAACAGATCACGATAAATAAATGAAAAATCAGGTGTACAGTAAAATGTCAAACCCCTCGTGGCTGTGCTCACTTGAGTATGTTGCCGGCAGCGAGCGAGCCGTGGATGTCGCACTTGTGCAGCGGACGTCGTGTCGAGCTCGGGTCGTACTGGCCCGCCTCCACGCACAGCGCGCGGTGCAGCTGGAACTGCAGGATGTGGGCCACGAAGTACCTGACACACAGACGACGGGTCAAGCAGGCTCCAGTTCAACCCTTGAGCTCAAGGCAGTTACACGGATCATGGGGGCTCCAGTTCAACCCTTGAGCTCAAGGCAGTTACACGGGTCAAGGACGCGTGAGATCAGCCCAAGCCCTTGATTGACATATTGAGCAAGCAGTTACACGGATCATGGATGCAATCAATGGCTTGAGATTAATCCTTGAGCTCGAGCCCTTGATTAAAACCTTGATTGACATATTGAGCAGGCAGTTACACGGATCATTGGTGCAATAACCGCTTGAGATCAATCCTTGAGCTCGAGCCCTTGATTAAAACCTTGATTGACATATTGAGCAAGCAGTTACACGGATCATGGATGCAATCAATGGCTTGAGATTAATCCTTGAGCTCAATGCTTTGACTGACACATGGATCAGGCAGTTACACGGAAGAGGTTTTTAGGGGTAAACCAAGTGAGCAAGTCTTCAAGATTCTACATTAATCTAGCAGAGACGAACGATGAGTCCATCATATTCATTGGAAACAACCTGTGGATTCGATTACACGTGGTTCTGAAGAGTAAAGTTGAAGAGCGACTGTCACGTCCCGTACTGCCTCATGACGTGTCATGACATGATATACGGTTTCATGCATAACAGAGCCATGTCCACGTTGTAATACGCTTCCCTAATACTTATTGCGCTATTAATTACCATGAAAACTAAAACATGAACGGTTACCCTCCTTTTAGTTCCTGGCACCTTACAAACTGATGAAAATAGTTCATGCATGATTACTACTAAAATAGTAGGCCTATATTCTGTCAGTAAGTGCAGCTAGAGATAAAGTTTGCTGGTAGTAAAAATCTGAGATAAATCTCATAATGGTTCGTTTAATTCGTTGTTTATTATTCGTGTATATCTGTCCTCTTCTAGCATGTACGGCTTGAAGCATTGAGTAAAAGTCTCTTTCTGTCGTTAGATACCTGTCGAGTCCTATGCAATATAACGTGGTCAACCGGTTTGACCACGTAGCAAAGAGACTTTTACTTCTGCTTCAAGCTGTACGCTCTTGCCATTTTGGGAGTTCAAACGTGAAGTACGTTGACGAACATTGACGTATAGATAGTATGTAGCAACACTGTAAGCGTAATGATGGGGTTTCTCTGTGAACCCGCGGACAGTAGAATGACAAGCAGCACGCGCCAATACCTACTGTACTAAGACCCGATTGTACCAACTGATGATTAAATATTAATTAGTTAATCATTACTCAAGGTACAAAAATAACATAGGTAACCAAGGGTGATAACAAGTTAATTTGCTAATTTTTGCTCAATTCACTAATCATCACTTGGTACAACCGGCTATTAGCCTCTCTTTGAGGGTCAACCCAGATGCGCACTGCACACAGGTCCCGTTTTACGAATAACTAGGAAAACGCGTTATGTGTTTCCGCGTTGATGAATGAGCTAATAAGAATGACATTGAATTCTTTCAAAAAGTTATATCAAGTTGATGTTTTGACGGCATTCAAGTTGAAAATCAATCTTTCCATTCGGTTGGTTTATTTCGTAGACTATTCTAATGAAGGAAGTATCTGAAGAAATTTCATATTATATGTAATATTAGACTACTACAAGATGCATTGAGGGTTGCGTTGGTTCTCCGTGTTCAGATGGTGTCTCAACTTGAACCGGAAATGCGTTCCATTTCCTGATCTCTTGCCTTAGAACACCCGATCGCTCCTCTACCTAATGTTTTTTTTGTAGAAACTTGATGACATGCCTTCTATATACCTCAAATATTCGCGTCTAAGATGCAGTGGAGATGGCCATCCAAGATGCGGTGGAAGTAAACAACTGCGCTAGATTATGAAAAAGGATATTAACTGGTAATGCAATTGAATGAAATGTGAATACTTATTTGTTTGTGGCATGTGGATTTCTCACACGAATTCGATTACATCAACAAATCGTCACATGTAAGTTACTTGCAATATAGCTGTCGTTTTTATGAATTATTATTATGAATTACTTCACAAATTAAATAATACACAATTAAACCTCTCTGTCTCCGTTTTACTTCATATAAGAAACTGTTTCAGACAACTGAGAAAACGCAAACGTCATTTTGTGTGTATTTGTAAATAAAGTTAGTTCCTTTTATTACTACTCACTACGCATAATCGGTTGTTCTAACAATTTGGATGTTGAATTGGCACATATTTTTAACATGGGAGGGATAGGAAGAAGAATCACCATATCGAGGCCTGCGAACCAACGCAACCCTCAATGCATCTTGGACTACTATATGAAACGTAATGACAGCTATATACATATATACACCTTGAGATCCAAACAATTATGTCATTACCCTCCTTTTATATTCATTACTCATTCTCAATAATTTCTTTGATAATAAAGAAGGCCTTGTTTTAATCGTTCTTCATTAATTGGTGATACTTGTTGCTTGGATTCAATTGGTTTTCTTAATAGCTTTGAACGATGTATGAAAATGTCACTACATAATTTTTTATATTAAAACAACTGATTGGATTTCAGTGAAAGTTTGTAATAATTTGTATCATCATTATATTGAAATTTGATGAAAATTTGAATATTTTCGAAGGACATTTTTTGTACGAAAATTCTTCTCTGGCTTATTCTAATGGGGAATTTGGTAACTGGAAAATTAGTATTCTCAGAAGTGGTGCAACCGATTGCGCATAAAAAACAATAGAATACAAATCAGATGATGACACTTGGGCATGCCAAGTTCCAATTGAATTTGGATTTTCGTTTGACCTGTAGAGCGCGAACAAAACAAAAAAAATGTACATTTTTTCGAGTCAAGTGAAATTGAGTCTTTGCTTTGCTCATCCAATAAATTTGTTGATTAATCGACAATTAGTAGATTTACTTGTTATTACTCCTGGTATTTCTTAAAGTACCCTAATTATTAATCAACACATTTTTACTATTGGTAATATGGTGTCTTACTAGAATAAGGAAAACTCTACACGTACGAGATATATGGTGCCTCTACGTTGATATGGAATAACGCAGCAGGGTCGAAGTCTGCCTCCGATCTCTCGACCGGCGCTGTCACCAGCTGGATGTCTTCTCGCAGTTTCCACCAATGTGCGTTCCACTGAGATTCACCGACTTGGCCGCTGAAAACGTCCCACCTCCATTTGTCCACTAGCAGGCCGAACGGCAGGAATGCAATCTGGAGAAGGAGAATCAAACCAAATCCTGATACTCTTACACCACGATGTGTTGATACCTACTGACTTTATCATAATACAAAGAAGGTGTGCCGACTCTCATAGTAGGGTATTGGTGGTTTATTGCCGTCAAATCCGAGCCGAAGGTCCCATCTACCCTGGCGGATTCTTTTGTGAAATAGATGAGATTGAGTGGCTACGGTACCGGTGAGCACCTATTGGTGCTCACCGGTACCGTAGCCAACGTAACGTAGCCGTACCGTTACGTACCGGTAACGTAGGTAACGTAGGTATATTGGGCGGTGTTCAGCAGTTCGATATGAGAAGCGATAGTTGAGCGACAGGCAAATGGGACCTCTGTGACGGCGGAAATGCTTCAATTGGAAGGCTGAGTCGGTACACCTTTTTTTATGTTGCTTAACGACCCCACCAACAGCTAGGTTATACGGGGGTATGAATGAGCGGATGATAATGCAACGATGAAGTGTTGATAGGTGGAAGGACGTTCACAAAAACCCATGCCTTATACGAGACTCGAACCCACGCCCAACAGTGACTTCAGTTACTACCGCTAGCGATAATTGTCCGGCATAAGGCATGGGTTTTTGTAAACGTCCTTTCATCTATCAACTCTTCATCGTTTCATTATCATCCGCTCATTCGTACCCCCGTATAACCTAGCTGTTGGTGGGGTCGTTGAGCTACATTACAAAAAATATATAGGCCTACTTCATTCGATTAACATTGAATCTGGGGAGCCGTGAATCTATCACTGCAACATTTTCCTGCTCAAGGATTTTGATTGCTAAGAATAAAAAAACATAATTAGGCACGATTTCAATGACTACCCACGCGACCTCAGCCAATGAATATGGTCAACAAATCTTCAGCTAGCCGACCTACCTTGTCTGACGCCGTCTTCATGAGGGCATTCAGGCTGTTCTCAGGCGAGTCTGTGAAGTCGTCCAGCAGCCCGACCTACCTTGTCCAGCGCCGTCTTCATGAGGGCATTCAGGCTGTTCTCAGGCGAGTCTGTAAAGTCAGGCCGACCTACCTTGTCTAGCGCCGTCTTCATGAGGGCATTCAGGCTGTTCTCAGGCGAGTCTGTGAAGTCGTCCAGCAGCCCGACCTACCTTGTCCAGCGCCGTCTTCATGAGGGCATTCAGGCTGTTCTCAGGCCAGTCTGTGAAGTCAGGCCGACCTACCTTGTCTAGCGCCGTCTTCATGAGGGCATTCGGGCTGTTCTCAGGCGAGTCTGTGAAGTCGTCCAGCAGCCCGACCTACCTTGTCCAGCGCCGTCTTCATGAGGGCATTCAGGCTGTTCTCAGGCGAGTCTGTAAAGTCAGGCCGACCTACCTTGTCTAGCGCCGTCTTCATGAGGGCATTCGGGCTGTTCTCAGGCGAGTCTGTGAAGTCGTCCAGCAGCCCGACCTACCTTGTCCAGCGCCGTCTTCATGAGGGCATTCAGGCTGTTCTCAGGCGAGTCTGTAAAGTCAGGCCGACCTACCTTGTCTAGCGCCGTCTTCATGAGGGCATTCAGGCTGTACTCAGGCGAGTCTGTGAAGTCGTCCAGCAGCCCGACCTACCTTGTCCAGCGCCGTCTTCATGAGGGCATTTAGGCTGTTCTCAGGCGAGTCTGTGAAGTCGTCCAGCAGCCCGACCTACCTTGTCCAGCGCCGTCTTCATGAGGGCATTCAGGCTGTTCTCAGGCGAGTCTGTGAAGTCGTCCAGCAGCCCGACCTACCTTGTCCAGCGCCGTCTTCATGAGGGCATTCAGGCTGTTCTCAGGCGAGTCTGTGAAGTCGTCCAGCAGCCCGACCTTGGCCAGGTGGTAAGGGGTGTCCACGGACAGCGCTATCGTGTCCCCCACGGCCTCGTGGAACCCGGCGTTGGCGCCGTCCCGGAACAAGTACGGCTGATCCTTGTACTGGATGTAGTACTGGATGTGACCCAACTCGTGATGGATCGTCAACAGATCTTCGGCGTTCACCTGAGCACACATTCTTATCCTGGAATAGATCATGTAGGCCTGGATAAACTGGTTTATTCTATTCGTTGTGTATTGGGTTTATTTACTAGGCGAACGCAGAATATGCGTGACTGATGGCTCCATTCGTCATCCGGACGTGACCTTGAGGTGACCTACTGGGTTCGATGACGTGCACACTAGGTATCATTTATCTATTCAATTATTCCTTCAACCCTCTTCCGAGGAAATCGGGATGGTTAGCAGCTTACAATTATCAACTACTAACTTATACATGTGGCTTATAACATCATATGATGATGAGTATATTCTTCTCTCTCTCTCGCTCGATCTCTGTCTCTCTGTGTGTCTCTCTCTCTGTGTCTCCCTCTCTCTCTCTCTCTCTCTCTCTGTCTCTGTCTCTGTCTCTGTCTCTGTCTCTGTCTCTGTCTCTGTCTCTGTCTCTGTCTCTGTCTCTGTCTCTGTCTCTGTCTCTGTCTCTGTCTCTGTCTCTGTCTCTGTCTCTGTCTCTGTCTCTCTCTCTCTCTCTCTCTGTCTCTGTCTCTGTCTCTGTCTCTCTCTCTCTCTCTCTCTCTCTCTCTCTCTCTCTCTCTCTCTCTCTCTCTCTCTCTCTCTCTCTCTCTCTCTCTCTCTCTCTCTCTCTCTCTCTCTCTCTCTCTCTCTCCCTCTCTCTCTCTCTTTCTGTCTCTCATTCAGGATAACGCTGATCGTGACGGCCAGTTACACGGAGTACCTGCTATTCCGATTCTGAAGACGTTTCAAGTCAAAAGAGCTGAATTACCTGAAGTCCTTGCCGTCACATAAGTCTACGGACGTCGGGTGGCAAGCGACGTCCCTGTCGAGAGGTTTGCTGATGACCGCGCCTTTCTTCTCGTCGTACGCCATGTCACTGCTAGGCAGGCCCAGAGACATGAAGAAGTCGTTGGCCAGCTCGAACATATCTTTCACCGTGAAGTTCTGTCAACCCGTCATTCAACCATCAGCAAGCCAGGCAACATGCGTGCGTTCAGACACATTGCTGAGCTAAATAACTCAATTATATGACAGTCAGAAAGCATTCAAAAAATTAATAATCGTGCCCAATTGAATACATTTTAGAAATCAGTAAGCCACTTGAAAGGTTTTGATTATTGTTATCAACAAGTATTTTTGAGATAAACATTCATTTTTAGACGAGCTTTAGCGAGGATTCAATTTGACATACTGAAAAAAAATGGTTGTTCGTTTTTATGTTTTTCTTTTATGTTTTTTTTGTCGGTTCTCCACAGGTCAAAGGGCTACAGCTATCAACTTCAAACTTTTTTCAATATGGCTCCTCATCTAACTTAGATCTGCATGGTTTTGTGGCATTATCGAGCAGTAACTTTTTTTTTATGAATTTTAGAAATTTCAAGAATACCCATTAGAATAACATGGCGGAAAAAAAAAGAAAATATTTTTATTTTCCAAAAAAATGAAATTTAGCGTGACGTTGAATTACATTTTGATACACATTTCTAATAATTTTCAGCTTGATCGGATCAGCCATTTTGAAGAAAAAACATAAAATGTGCTAAATTAGTACCACTCGAAGCAGTTTTTACCCATTTTTACCCCTACTGTTACTATTCGCTCGTCTAACAACGCATATATGGCGTTTTTCTAGTATAAAATAATCACCAACAAAAAGAAGGGAAAACAATCCCATGATTGATGGCTGTGAGAGCCTGCCGCCTCTTACAGTGTAGGCCTACAGTATTTCAGAGTTGCTTCGACCAACCTCAGACGGGGTCAATGCACTTTCGAAATATTGTAGTTTCCGTTTAATTATAATTAATTAATTGAACGCTCACCAACGTAATCGTTCATAAGTTTCTTTCAATAAATATATATTCCTGCCCTATATGTCGTTATTTCTTTGAGAGTACATTATAATGACTGCATATGAGATAGTGTTTACTACGACGGGTTTACAACTCGCAAATTTGGTGTAGGCTTACACCTGATTTCAGGGGATTTCAGAGATTTCAAGGGGATTTCAAGTGATTTCAAGACATTTCAGGGGATTTCAAGACATTTCATACGGATTTCAAGAGATTTCATGCGGATTTCAGGGGGATTTCAAATGATTTCAAGGGGATTTCGATGGGATTTTACGGCAAATGTACACCGGATTTCAGGAGTTGTTAACCCATCGGTTTACTGCTTGCAGCTGTGGCCTATGTGTTATGTTACCTGCTTGATGAGAGAATCTGTAATGTTGTAAGGAGCTGCATCAGGATGAGGACGAACCAAGTCGTAGAGATTTACCCAAGATTGAGCCCACATCTCACCTGGAACAATAATTAGACGAGCTTTAGCGAGGATTCAATTTGGCATTCTGAAAAAAATTGGTGTTCGTTTTTATGTTTTTTTCTGTTTGTTTTTTCTGTTTTTTTGTCGGTTCTCCACAGGTCAAACGGCTACAGCTATCAACTTCAAACTTTTTATCAATATGGTTCCTCATCTAACTTAGATCTGTATAGTTTTGTGGCATTATCAGGCCGTAACTTTTTTTTTATGAATTTTAGAAATTTCAAAAATACTCATTAGAATAACATGGCGGAAAAAAAAGAAAATATTTGCATTTTCCAAAAATATGAAATTTTGCGTGAAGTTGAATTACACTTTGATACACATTTCTAAAAAAATTCAGCTTGATTGGGTCAGCCATTTTGAAGAAAAAACATCTGGATACAATGTGCTAAATTTGTACCACTCGAAGCAGTTTTTACGCATTTTTACCCATACTTACTATCCGCTCGTCTAACAACGCATATATGGCGTTTTCCTAGTATTAATAATTATTATAATAGAAAGTCTTCATTAATCGTGTAAAACAATGTTAACCTTACCTATGAGAGAGTGGAAAATTTCAGATTGAAATACAGCTGTTATTAACAGGTTAAAAATTCGAATACAATTCAGATAACTTCTTATATCATAAAAAGTGTTCTCCTTCAAAAAGTTGCAGACGTTTGATTTGAAATTAGCAGCTGAATTGCTGTCTTTGACATGTTGTGGCAAATGGTTTTAAAGTTGAGCTGATGAGAACATTGGACTATTGGTTGATATGGCTAGAGTTACAGTTTTATTATGAACATCTTTTTTCCTTCTTGTGTTATGAATATGGATCTCTGAATTGAATTGGTAAAGACTGAGATGCGATCTGACGTAGCTTACTGATTCTTAGATGAAAATGTCGAAAACTGTGAGAAAATTTAATTTACGGAAAAGAGTTTTACACGTTGTGGTAGATTTGGCACCTAACATTGCCCTCACTGCTCGTTTTTGTAGTCTGAAAATTCTTAATGCATGCGGAGAATTTCCCAGAAACTACGTCAAGTCATTCAGTCATTATTCTTTTCCTGAGACAGGTGTACAGTTCCCAGTTCACTGAGCTGTCGTTCAAGAGATCGGATCTCGAACCCAATCACGGTCGATCATTCGTGGTTTCCCTTTTTCTTTCGCTTATTTTATTCGCTGATAAACATATAGATCTTTATTGTATATATTCAATTCAATTCAATTCTAAATGTTTTTATTAATTCAAAACATATATCAAAAATACAAAACAAAACATAATAGGTCTACATACAAAATCGTAGGTTTCAATTATTTCTTTGAGATAACTCAATATTTATAATAAAAATAAAAAAGATAATAACCTCTATTTTTACCAGCTTATGAAGTACATGAAAGGAAACAAATGAAATATTGGTAAGCTTAACAAGTAACAAACAAGTAAAAGTAACAAGTACATTTAGACTCTGCCGTAGTGCTCATATAGACTCTGCCATTTACATAGAAAGGCTACCTAGAAAGAATAATGGATCAACGGATAGAATAATAGAAAGAACGTTCATAGATAAAGAAAATGTAACTAATCATAAAATTACAATCAAGAATCTATAGCTATGCGGAAGTGAGATGAGAGATGTGCTATGAGCTATAATAAGCAATGTAGAGAATATCATAAACATTATTGGATGAGCGAAGCAAAGACTTCCATTGGGTCGGAGATGTATCTTTCTGTTTCTGTTTTTTTTTTTTTTTTTTGTATATTCGGCACAGATTGCAATGCTTGATTGATCAATTTGAATTTTTTTTTGACGCAGATACTTAACCGACTTGGAACTGTATAGTTTTGGGAAGAAATCGGTTTCACCACTTACGAAAAAATTGAAGTTTTGGAAGTTTTTGAACAAAAAATGCGACAAACTTGACGTGATCTTGATAGTCATTGCAGCGTGTCGTTAGATGTAATAGGAATGAGGTGAATAAGTATAGCTGTTATTAACAATATCACGTGCTAATGAGTACCCCCCAAATAAATCGATTGCTGGTGGGGTCTTTAGGGGAACAATAATCATCATTTTGTACTCACCCAAGACATGAGCTGGCAGTAATCCGTCTGAGCCCAAGTCAAGTTTATTCTCGTATCTGGTCTTCAGTTTCCTCTTGACGTAAGTGTGAAGGTGTTTGTACAGCGGCTTCACCGTCTCCCACAGTTCATCCATATCGTCGACAAACGTCGGCGTGTCGAAGTCACTCCGCCACATCTCGCCCATATCCTTGAAACCTGGACAACACGAGAGATGACCTCCATGGAGTTCACTATTCCTGCTTGATGCGTTTCATCCGATCACTCCAACAACTGCATACTGTAACTCATCTCTGCCTACATCACGGAACACGAATTGATATTGTATTTCCGGGCATCAATAATTTTCACCAACAAGCAATATGGGTCAGTGTGGTAGGCAGTGGGATGAAGAGAAGGACAAACAACAGAAGCAGCTGAGAAGTAATGTGTGACCAAATTGGTATTGTAAACGTTGTGATAGATGTTATATACAAATAGGAGGTCAGTAATGATTCTCCCATCTTCAAGTGTTGGCAAATGGAATTTGAAATAATGATTTACATAGTTAGTCCAATGATGAACAATGTTTGCTTAAAGCACACAAATTTTATGAATCTACACTGCACGGACTCAACGGAAGCAGTATTTGTTGAACAAAAAACATCAGGATTCCACACAGTTGTTGCGTAATCCACCTTGCGGCCCAATCAGAAATCTACAGCCTTCTAAGTGCATTGATTTGGAAATCCTTGAGGCAGTTTCATCTTGAATAACAAGCAATTTGAAAGCCTTTAGAACGACCTAATATTATGATCATTACATGATAAATCACGTGATGATAAAACTCGACCGAATCCTTGATGTGGGTAACTCGTTCTAGGTCGATGTTATTGAGTGAGTAATCATTAAGAATATTCCTCTTCTTATCAGTGAACGTTAATACATTACATTTTTACGCATTTATTTATAGATTCCAATTACCAGTTGGATAGGGAACAGATATGCTGTTGCAGGAGATCACAAACTGCTTCAGACACGATCGGTTAAAGGATTTTTTTAGGGCACCAGCATACAGCAAATGATTTAGAATTATCAATACAAGAGGGCAAGTCATTTACAATCAGTACGAACAATAACGGGCCAAGAATGGAGCCCTGAGGCACCCCCGAAGAAACACTTTCTGATGAGGATGTATCAAGGTTAACTCTTACTGTTTGAAAGCGATTTGTCAGAAAGCTTGTAAATAACTTATGTAGATTACCGTAAGTACCAAATCCTTTTAAGCTTATGTAGAACAGTCTAAGGTTGACACTCTCAAACGTGAAGGAAAAATCGGTATACCGGTATATATATAGCGTCAACCTGTGTTTTATTATCAATAGTTTTCGCAACAAGACTACGATATTCGGCAAGATTAGTAACAGTTGACCTGACCGTCCTTTTACGAATCCATGTTGCTCGGGTGCTATATAATTGACGACTCGCAATCTGGCAGACTGGTAAAGCCACGCCCATTTCGAGTTGTCAATTGAACACGTGAGCATTAAGTCTTCTTTGAATAGAGCTCTCGTATGCCAGTCCTTTGAAACAACAAAGAGTCGCTCTTCACAGTATTACAATATGAACGAACCATTGAGTTTAGCAGCTATGTTATCTAGTTGCACGCACTTCTTGTAATGCGGCCTGATTTTTGGGCCGGTCTGCTTCCTCCACGCCGTCCACACGTACGACAACTCGTCAAGGTCAACCGACTTCTCCATTATCCCCTCGATATCTGGAACAAATGTCGAGCAATTATCAACATTTCATTCACATTGAGCACAGCGACGTAGTTAAATGATAACTAAGATGTATTGGCGATGATGAATGTATTCAACTGTATGTTTTGGGCAACGGTGGCCCAAGAAGTTATAACAATTAACAGTATTCACTTCAACGACAGAGGCAAACGAAAAAGACATCGGTCTTGAATGTCAACAATGTCGGAAATCAAAGCCAGGTCTCCGGGGTGGAAATCATTACAATTTTATACTTATAAAGTAGGGGTGTTCGGGGTGTGTACCCGAGATTTCGGGTCGGGTCGGGTTTTTTCTATCCAACCCGACCCGACCCGATCTGGTACTAATGTAACACTAAAATCGGGTTTTTCGGATATCGCGCGGTTTTGGCGCCATTTACTTGGTTTGTTGACTGATCCACTGCAACAGCTGCTAGAAGTTTCTCAAGAGTTGAGTAGAGGGCAGCATCGTGCACACAATTGGGATATTTTTGTTTCCAAAGCTAATCTACTTCTTGAAACAAAGATGGAGGCAACATCTTGTTGAAAAGTGTTAGAAATTTGTTTTCGTTTTTTTACCAAGTAGGCCTAGGCCTAGACTCCATCTATCTCGCAATGAGTGAAGAGGATGTAGATGGAGATCTACATTATGTGCAACCAAATATGGATCTCTTGACTGGCTCTAGGCCTATGCTTATACCTTCAGTAGGCCTAGGCCTAGAGCCTATTCCTAGACTTGGGAATCTTCTTCTAGAAGTGCCTAGGCCTAATCTTGAAGCACCACCTAGGCCTAATGCAAAAGCAAGTGTGTGGGAATATTTTAACAAAGCTGATAACAGTATCCATGCTTCCTGCAATGTTTGCCAGGCGAAGATTATTGTAAGGTTAGGAAGTACATCTGCCCTGAGCAGGCATTTAGAGTCCAAGCACAGTGCCAGTTTTACTCAGCTTAAAAAAGCGGATGATGCAGCACATAAGGTGCAATTAGAAGAAACAAACACCATTCAGCAGGGCTCCCAGCAAAAAAACAGTCAACACTTCAAAGTTTGTTCCAATGTAAAGACCAGTGGCAACCTAATCATCCTCAAGCCAAAAAACTAACAAGGTAAGCCTAAGAAAATAAGGGTGTTGGGTGTTTTATGGCTTAGCCCTAATTGGCCCATCAATTTTAATGTTATGATATTCTTGACCTAGATCAGGTCGAATCAGTGTTAATAATAATGCCCTTAATTTCTTTGTAGGGCCATTGGAGATGTCTGCACGACTTACAGCCCTACACAGTTGTGGAACAAATAGGATTTAAAAATATTATAAAATTGCATGCCATATACAAATTCCGTCCCGCGTAACATTTTCTCAGAAGATATGAATGAACGATAACGAGTTTTAAGAAATTTGAATGATGAAATCTATCATGAAATAGAAGCAGAGAGTATTAGTCTTACAACCGATATGTGGACATCACGTGTAATGACTCGTACATTTCTTAACATGCCATTATATGTCGAACGATTTCAGTTGGTGTCACATTGCCTTTGGAATCTGCTTTCCAGAAAAGCACAGGCTTTTGAAATTTGAACAAGCTCACAGTTGATGGTAATGGTTGGGAGGCTTAAAATATAACGAACACTATCTACAGTTTTCTTTGTAACTGAATGTAAGAAACTTAAAGGCAGCGATCAACCATGAGTAAAACTGGAAGTAGTCATTGTTTTGCCCATACTCTACAAAGTCGTATCATAGATGCCCAAAAAGAAACGGATGATCCGGACGTC
The DNA here is from genome assembly GCA_907164805.1 of Brachyptera putata. Lineage (NCBI taxonomy): Eukaryota > Metazoa > Arthropoda > Insecta > Plecoptera > Taeniopterygidae > Brachyptera > Brachyptera putata. Next base: position 7,026,221 of record OU015469.1, read on the forward strand.
ATACGTAAAGCTCGTACGTTAGTGAGCCTTCATAAATCAATCTTCGAAGGCTGAGAAAATTAAATGAGTGGCAGGGGAATTAAATCTGCCCCTCAATAATTTAGCACAAGATGGTTTCCTACGAGGTGGGAATCAGAATATCATGCTTGCCGGAGAGGGGTAGAAAATAAGATGTGGCAATTATGTCAGAGCACGCATCATCAGACGTTAATGGGAGGCGATGGAGATGTTGCGTGCAGCGATTGGAAGCTAGTAAAAGGATTAGTAAAACTGCGCTAAGCCTTTGCAGATTGCAACCAACCGAGATGAGGGGTCAGTGTATCTTACTTCTCCTTTGGTGATTCCAGTCCTGTATCAGCGATGAAGTTGACTCTTTTATAGTGATGGAGAATGGGATCGGGGCATAGGATTTGCAAGGAGTTTAGCTGCGTGTTTAAGTCGAGATTCCCACTGATTTACAAAAACGAGGGAAATTCCCTGCGATGTGTGTGACCCTCGATTAAAAATGTACCACTACACAAATGAGGTATTAAGGAGCAAGCCGAATGAGACTTCGTGCAAAAATGATTGCCATGCAAAAATATTGCGCCTGTGAGGGTAGGCTCCACCCTGATCAACTGCTGCAAGGGAAGGTAGATATTACAATTACTAGCAAACACTGTTGCTGTGAGCCAATTGTTGAGCTTAGATGGGTACATACTTAGGATCATGGCTCATAATGTAATGATTCCAGTAATTAATATTAATAAGAATTACTCATATTTTATTTTTATAAGATGATCGAGAGGATCAAAACACACTTGGTTTTTCTATTTGGAGTTCATTTGATAGAATCGAAATACAGAACCGCATACGGTCGACGCAGACATTGATCAGGAGCTTCATTTTTGTTGAACTAAATAAAAATTGGCGCAAGAGGATACTCTGCAATTGGTGGAAAATAAAACAGCTATACAATCGAGTTAATGAGGAAACATATGAAAAAAGGTTTGAAGTTGATAGCGATAGCCGTTTGACATGTGGAGAAAACGGACACAAAAAACATGAAAAAAAAAAAAAAAAAAAAATCATGAAAACGAACACCAATTTTTTTCAGTATGTCAAATTGAATCCTCGCTGAAGCTCGCCCAACAATTTCTTGGGCCGTCTAAACGGAAAACTTGTAGCAAAAAGATTTCATCCAACCCTTGGACACATCCTTTCATCCAAGTCATTTTGTTTAGGAAATTCCCATTTCTCATCCAACTTTGGATGAAACCAACCAATACGAGGCTTTGACCTCACTAGTCTATCGCGCATGAGCACTTGACGGCAACCAACACGGAAAACAATCAACATGTTCAACTAACGTGACTAATGTGCCGTGAAAGGCTTTCAATAGACTGGACTGTGTAGACAGGCGTTCAATGTGCTCCCGTGCTGCAAAGTACTTCGACAAAAAACCTTGAATCCAAGGACTTGGATGAAAACTTGGAGCGTGTAAATATGGCTTGACTTGACACTAAAAAACCAGACCTTATAATACTGAGGTCTAGAAGTCATATCTGAGAACAAATCAAGTGGACCTCGATTACATACTATTCATGTTTTACCTGGTTGCAAGCTGATCCCGTCCTTGGTCAAGTTGCACTGCTGATTGTTGTACGGGCAGATCTTCGCTCGGTTGAATATCGTACTCATGGCATTCGAGTGGATGTTCAGCTGAGACAGAAAATATATAATATATATATATATATATATATATATATATATATATATATATATATATATATATATATATATATATATATATATATATTATATATATATATATATATATATATATATATATAATATAAATATTGCGGTATCCATGTTAATTATAAACGTTTCGAATGTAATACCAAATTAATCATCAAGAGTGTACAACACAGTTTCGGAATAATATAATCTTGAAATCTGACCTTGTTGATTTGTTTCCCACTCAACACAGACAAGCCCGCATCTGACAACAGCATCATTTGCCGCTTCAGTCTGGAGTCTGTGAAGTTCTGCCACCCAGAGTCTCTGACGTACTCATCCCAGAACAACTCGTGACTAGACGGTTCTTCTTTATCATCGTTCTCCGTCTGAAATCAGGGAATGTTTCCATCTTATTTGTTAGACGAGCTTTAGCGAGGATTCAATTTCTACGATGTTCGGTTTCTCAATCTCTCGAAATATTGCAGATAATAACTCCAAGTGTTGACCACGTGTGAGTATGAGTAGGTCTTACGTCATATTGCGTAGACTAGGAAAACGCCATATATGCGTTGTTAGACGAGCGGATAGTAATGGTATGGGTAAAAATGGGTAAAAACTGCTTCGAGTGGTACCAATTTAGCACATTTCATGTTTTTTCTTCAAAATGGCTGACCCGATCAAGCTGAATTTTTTTAAAAATGTGTATCAAAATGTAATCCAACTTCACGCGGAATTTCATTTTTTTGGGAAAATGAAAATATTTTCTTTTTTTTTCGCTATGTTATTCTACTGGGTATTATTGAAATTTCTAAAATACACAAACAAAAACGTTACCCTCGATAATGCCACAAAACTATACAGATCCAAGTTAGATAAGGAACTATATTGGAAAATGTTTGAAGTTGATAGCTGTAGCCGTTTGACCAGTGGAGAACCGACAAAAAAACATGAAAAAAAACAACATAAAAACGAATATTGATAAAAAGAACTAACTTTTGTGCACAGATACACACGGTCACGAAATGATGTTTACAGTTTTCAAGATGAGCGTAGCGAAGATTTCATTTAAAATACCCCCAATTTTTTTTTTTTTTTTGTAATTTAGTACGTAGCATACAGGTCAGGAAAAAAGGTCAATCAACTCGAAACTTTTTTTTCAAATTGGTGTTATACCAGAATAGGTTGGGATTGTTTTTCCGAAAAATCGTTTGGATGCTTTTTCCGGAGTAAATTTGCAAAATATGGAAAATCCCCATGAGAATAAGCCGGAGGCAAAATACTTGAAAACCAAGAATTTCCAAAAGCTCTGAAATTTCTACTGAATGTAGCGGAATGTAGTAACAACTATCGTACACATTTTCAGCGATTTATATATTTTTTCATGTATAGATCTTTTCATGTGACTTACAGCCACGTTATAGTATTCAGTATCTTCTGAGGATCAGAATGAAACAGTGTTGTGCGTTTTCGCCGTGTATAAGCATACTGTATGGTGTCCCCATCTCTCTCCGTGTCACGTGGTATTTCCCCACCGGTCAGACAAGCCGTCACGGCCTCACTTCCACAATTGTTATCTGATGCGTCTCGCGCAGTCTAATATATATTAGGTCATTGATGCAAACGTTCGGTAATTATAACTATAGGCTTGATAGCTTTTGGGATGGGGAAATAAATGTGCCATAAACATTTCATCATATCATGTTAGAGTTAGAAGCTAAGCCCGTGAGAACAAGACCATGTTGAACTTGAATGTGCACTTTTCCGATATCTGTTTCACAGAAACCGTGAAAGTTACATGCACAAAATTCCCACAGTAGTTACATATGACCTTCATAAATACACAGGAAAATGAATGAAAATTTGACGTATTCTTTTTTCAAAATGTCCAAAAATACTACATTTTTAGGCATCCAACAATATTTGACCTCGATGTTATTTCACATAGATTCCAGCTAGATCAATTATCGCTAGCGGTAGTAATTGAAGTCACCGTTGGGCGTGGGTTCGAGTCCCGCATAAGGCATGGGTTTTTGAAAACGTCCTTCCATCTATCATCTCTTCATCGTTTCATTATCATTCGCTCATTCGTACCCCCGTATAACCTAGCTGTTGGTGGGGTCGTTAAGCAACATATAAAAAAACATAGATTCCAAAAATTATATACCGGTACACAAGTATCCACCGGTTTCAGGACCCAAAAATCGGAGAAATAATATTTTGACTGCATTTTGAAATAATAGCACAAGAGTGAATCGCACTGAAATGTGAGTTGTGGGCCTACAAAGTGCGAAATGAAAACATTAAGAAAATTAAAACCAATTCGAATAATTTGATGATTCTTGCTGCAACCAATTATTAGACGAGCTTTAGCGAGGATTCAATTTGACATACTGAAAAAAATTGTTGTTCGTTTGTATGTTTTTTTTTTTTTTTTTCATGTTTTTCTGTCGGTTTTCCACAGGTCAAACGACAACAGCTATCAACTTCAAACTTTTTTTCAATATGGTTCCTTATCTAACTTAGATCTGTACAGTTTTGTGGAATTATCGGGAAGTAACTTTTTTTTTAATGAATTTTAGAAATTTCAAAAATACCCATTAGAATAAAATGGCGGAAAAAAAAGAAAATATTTTCATTTTTCAAAAAAATGAAATTTTGCGTGAAGTTGAATTACATTTTGATACACATTTCTAAAAATTGTCAGCTTGGTCGGGTCAGCCATTAGGAAGAAAAAACATAAAATGTGCTAAATTGGTATCACTCGAAGCAGTTTTTACCCATACTATTACTATCCGCTCGTCTAACAACGCATATATGGCGTTTTTCTAGTGATAGGACATAACACTATGAATCTGACAAAAGAAAAAAAAAGAAACGACAACACCCGCCCGTGGCGACGGTTTAACGCGGTTGTCCACCTTAAACTGCGCGCAAGATCATCAACAGCGCCCACCCGACGGTTTAACGCGCTGGATGAGGCTTAGTTGACCCCGTTTATTTATATTGTATTGTAACTTTATATGTGCCAATTTAAAAACTGTTACACGATTAGGATATCTGTGCCAAAACTATTTCCGCTTGGCCCTAGCAGTATAAGAATTAGCATTGATATATTGGACTATTTAAAAAAAACATTTGGCAATGAAAGTGAAACCAGGACAGAATATTATAGCCCTTGCTAGATCTTATGTGCTTGTTTTAGGAGGTTATAGTGTTAGAGGTCAACATCTGACCTCCGTATCACTCAAGTCACAAGCATTCCGCAAACACTTTTTGCGAGAAAATTCTAACTAGTAAATACATCCAGTCAACATGTAAACAGATGTCCTACAACAGCGCTTCGTGCGTGTTGGTATTTAACTAGGAAAACGCCATATATGCGTTGTTAGACGAGCGAATAGTAATAGTATGGGTAAAAATTGGTAAAAACTGCTTCGAGTGGTACCAATTTAGCACATTTTATGTTTTTTCTTCAAAACGGCTGACCCAATCAAGCTGAAAATTTTAAAAAATGTGTATCAAAATGTAATTCAACTTCACGCAAAATTTCATTCAATTGGAAAATAATAATATTTTCTTTTTTTTCCGCTATGTTATTCTAATGGGTATTTTTGAAATTTCTAAAATTCATAAAAAAAGCTGAAAAAAAAAATATTGAAAAAAGTTTGAAGTTGATAGCTGTAGCCGTTTGACCTATGGAGAACCGACAAAAAAACATGAAAAAAAAACGAACACCATTTTTTTTTCAGTATGTCAAATTGTATCCTCGCTAAAGCTCGTCTAACTAGACGGCTTAGCCGGAGACACCGATCGCAGCAGTCGGAACACGACCCATCAAGATCTTCTCGAACTCTTCAAGCTGGGTTCCCATCATGGGCGTCGGCAGGGAGAGATTTAAAAGGGGCGAAATATCCCAAATTTGAAAATGCACAAGTACCAATGGGATTCCATCGTTTTATGGTGTTTTGGAAGGTTTTGTGACTATTTAATTGGCTTTTGATTTTTATAGAGAAAGACGACAGATAATGTTGAATTGGTTGAATTCAATGCAAATAGTTGATCCTATTGATCTTTTTATATATTTCATCATAGAAAATAGCCGAAATGAGTTATTAGTGTGATTGGTCTGTATGATACCCAATATCAACATTTCCAGGAAATAAGAATAGCCCAATAAATCATATTCTTCGGTCGGCGAAGGCATAGCCTTGCCTACCCACCCCAGTCACATCAGACTCATGACCACCCGCGTAACAAGACATGTTAGAATAATGTCACCGGTACAGTCGGTACTTACAAAGTTTCGAAAAACATCATTGTTCAAAAGAAAAAAAATCAATTTTTCACATAAATATCTGCCTGGACCCAGGGAGGGGGGCAAGTGCACCCCCTTGCCGACGCCCATGGTTCCCATGACGACGTTCACGTCCCGTCCGACGAAACGGCGGCCGAAGTCAAGCCAAGTAGAGCCGACTCCAACTTTTGTCACGAGCGGGTCGCCAGCCACCCGACGGATTCATTCGGGAATGTTCGGCTCCTTGATTGGTCAGATAGCTCATGACCCGAGATAATTGTTGTGTCTAGGTGGCTGGAGCGGTAAACCGCCAGCCTGCCACCCTACCCATGCGATACTACTATCTTGTTATTTTTGGAACATTATTGGATGAGGGATACGAAGACTTCCATTTCACATACCGAAAAAAAAAATGGGCTTCGTTTCTTTCTTTTTTTTTTGTAATTTTGTACAGGTCATGAAAATTGACCAATCGAGTGGAAACTTTTTTCAAATATTGGCCTCACACCAGAATAGGTTGGGATTGTTTTTCATAAAAATCGCTTAAACGGTTTTTCCGGGAAAAAATAGGAGAGTTCGGTAAATCCTCATAAGAATAACCCAGAGGGTAATACTTCAAAACGAAATTTTTTCAAAAGCTTTCAAATTCACACAGAATATGTAAACAACTATCATACACATTTTCAATAATTTGTGCAACAATCGGATAAGACATAACGAGGAAAACGCAATAAAAGTATACATTTCATCAAATATCAGGATCAAAACATGTAATGCAAGGTGTTAATGCGACAGGTTGCTCTATAAATAGCAACAAGTTGCAGGTAAGGTTTTACAATGTTTGAAGTAGTCCAAGGTCTGTAGACGTAGATTGAGCTGACAGAGTATTTTTCAATACCAGATTTCCATACTTCTACGCTCATCTCACAACGCACATTCTGCGTTTTCCTAGTTTCATTCAACAGTATTCAATTCGTTTACCGTTAGATTTGAGGTATTCAATTATCGAATGCATAATTGATTACGGACATATCGAAAACAAACTATTCCTGCGAATGACAGTTTCACACTATTTGTGTCCGTCTTGCAATGTTTGTTAGATGAGCGTAGCGAAGACTTCCATTTCACATACCGAAAAAAATGGGTTTCGTTTTTTTTTTGTGATTTTGTACGCGGCATACAGGTCAGGAAAAAAGACCAATCGACTGTCAACTTTTTTTGAATATTGGTGTCACACCAGAATAGGTTGTGATTGTTTTTCATAAAAATTTGCTTAACTGTTTCTCCGGAAAAAATGAGAAAAGTTTGGAAAATCCTCATAAGAATACCATGAGAAACAATTTCAAATATTTCAACTTTATCCGTTCGATATATAATTTGCACATGAAGTTTATATTAGTTTAATACACGTTTTTAATCAGTCTCAAGTAATTTGAATCATTCGTTTCTGAGAAAATGTATTAATAGATTGTGAAAATGACAGATATTGAGTTTGAAGTAAGTGAATGGAAACCTATTGAAATAAAATATTCATGGAATATTGACATCATTCTGATACATGTTTCTACCAAACTAACATAAATTTAGATCGGTCTTTCAAAATAAAATGAGGAAAACGCCTTATATGCGTTGTGAGATGAGCTTAGAGGTATGGAAATGTATAATTAAGAACATTTGGTCAGCTCAATGTACATATAGAGGCAATGGATCACTTCAAAGGTTTAAAAACCACGGCTGTCTGTTGGTATATAGACCTTGGTTTCCCAACAATGGTACCAGTGCCTTCTTGATATCCATCACAGATTTTAATCGTTTCACTTTATTGGTGACACTTGTTGCTCACATATTTTAATAGTTCCTTCAATTGCTTCCTCAATTGCTTTTTTGATGTGGAAAAAAGTACTTTGAAAATGCGTTTTCTTCGTTATTACACGTCCGATTGTTCTGTAAATCGCTAAAAACGTGTACGATGGTTGTTACAACATTCAGTAGAAATTTTAGAGCTTTTGGACGTTTTCTGTTTTTCAAGTATTTCGCCGCCGGCTTATTCTCATGGTGATTTTCCATACTTTGCAAATTTCTTCCGGAAAAACCGTTTAACTGATTCATCTGAAAAACAATCCCAACCTATTCTGGTATGGCACCAATTTGAAAAAAAAGTTTCTATTCTATTGATCCTTTTTCCTGACCTGTATGCCGCGTACAAAATAAAAAAAAAAAAAAAAAAAAAAAAAAAAAACATAAAAATGAAGCCCAAATTTTTTCAGTATATGAAATGAATATCTTCGCTACGCTCATCTAATCATTTATTGTACACTTTTTCATTTTCTGATCCAATTGTGTTACTCACAGCAGCATCTTCTTCAGCAGCATCTTCTTCAGCAACATCTTCTTCAGCAACATCTCCCTCAGCAACATTATCCAAGTAAGTAGACTTATCCCAATGTCTTAAATTATCTTCATGGCATTCTTTTGTCTTTTTTGTTCCGTAAACATCCCTCATATACGCATCCAGTTCCGCCTCACTATACACTTTTCCTTCCGCGGCGCCCAACAACAACAACAACAACAACAACACGGCTGAGGTCCGTCTAGACGGCTTCTCTCTCGCACTCATTGCTAGCAGGCTTCTGTGCTACTGACCGCTCTGTTAGACGAGCGGCTGGGGAGAGAATTCAAGCCACGCTCAGTTCAACCAATCACAGTCGCGTTTCAAGTTCGTTTCCCGCGTTTCAGTAAACGTCAAATTGTTGTCCAGTTTTGCTCAAACGCCAGGTGACAGGTTGGTCTTTTAACCTTCGAAGACACAAACCTAATGCACCTAACCCTAACCTTATAGCTTCTCAATGTCCTAACCAATTCCTCGTAACTAGGAAAACGCCATATATGCGTTGTAAGACGAGCGGATAGTAATAGTATTGGTAAAAATGGGTAAAAACTGCTTCGAGTGATACCAATTTAGTACATTTTATGTTTTTTCTTCAAAATGGCTGACCCGATCAAGCTGAAATTTTTTAGAAATGTGTACCAAAATGTAAGTCAACTTCACGCGAAATTTCATTTTTTTGGATTTTTTTTTTTTTTTCGCCATGTTATTCTAATGGGAGGTTTTGAAATTTCTTAAATTCATAAAAAAAAAGTCACTCCCCGATAATGCCACAAAACTATACAGATCTAAGTTAGATGAGGAACCATATTTTAAAAAAGTTTGAGTTTGAGGTTGATAGATGTAGCCGTTTGACCTGTGGAGAACCGACAAAAAACATAGAAAAAAAAAAACGAAAACCAATTTTTTTCAGTATGTCAAATTGAATCCTCGCTAAAGCTCGTCTAATAATAATTCTTACGACAAATATTAATTCATATTGTTATTGTTATTTTTATTGTTATTTTAGGTTACAATTAACAAAGAGGGACCGGCACATGCAGCGCAGTGGTTAACGCGCTCGCTTCATGTGATCCGGCAGGGGAGGGGAATTCCGAACCCAGTTCGATCCCCGCCGCCGACCATCTTTACAGAGGTTTTTTATGGTTTCCCTCTGTAGTCTAGGCTAATGCCGGGATGGTTCTTACATCAAGTCGGCCATGACCGCTTCCTTCCCACTATCCTTCTCATTACCCAAGAACCTTCATCTCATCATCCCATCATCTCATTAATCATCCATCCGACGCCATTATATCTCAGTTTTCATAACAGTGCGTCGTTAAACTCAATATATATATATATATAAAAAAAAGAGGGATAGTAGAAACTTATCAATTACATCATTTCATGATAACAAAAAACTTTGCTAAACCGAGATTCGAACTGGCGACCTTGGCAACCTAAGCGAGCGTGTTACAGCTGAGCCACCACGACATTAAAAATTGTATGATTATTCCCCAAATTAGCAAGAAATGCGAGTCGCGTCCGGGACGGGACAGACGGGGCGTGGCTTGAACTCTAAATTTACTCCCCCGATCCACTCGTTCTGTTAGCATGCCTTCCTGGTATCGCAGAGCCTACAACCTCCTGCTGCATCATGACGTCACACACTTGTGCTCTCTCTCTCGCACTCATTGCTAGCAGGCTTCTGTCCAAGTGGCCGCTCTGTTAGCATGCCTTTAACTTGTTCCCGGCGCCGAGTATTGTTTTAGCAAACAGTTACAGCACTATGCTGGGGAAAAAAGGGATTATGCAGTATTTAAAGGATGGTTTGAGCATGGAGTGAATGAAGAGGTAAATTTGTCCCATTCTTATTGCATTCTTATTCTGGATTTGGCATGGGCCTAAACGTGTTAAAGAGAAACGAATTCAAAACATGAAGAATATGAAGATATAAAAATCATATGAAATGATACCTCCTCAAAATTGATGAATACATTCAAATTGAGTTTTGAGAAATCAGTAGGCCTAGAGTAAATTAAATGTAATGCGAGTTGTTTTTATCTGAAAATTGATACAATTTATGGATACGACATATCAATAAAATAAAATCAATTGTTGCCTATAGAATACCACATATCTAGAAATTATACGCACCAAGTTGAGAAACCTATTCGTGGTTAGTTCAGTGGTTTCACTGAACAGCTGGTTGCTAATAGATATTTATTCCTCTTTTCACGTCCCACCAGTTAGGCCTACTGGACACCTATTCCTGAGATAAATGAGATGTGAGAAAAATCAGTGAGAAAACTATCTCATATAATAATGACATATTTCCGAGGGGTTAACAACTTGACATTTTAGTGTACACCTGATTTTTGATTTTTTTGATTCTTTTGATTTTTCTCGATTTTTTTTATTTTTCGATTTTTTTTTTATTTTTTTTATTTTTTTGATTATTTATGATTTTTTGTGATCTTCTTGTGATTCTTCCTGATTTTTCTGATTTTTTTTATTTTTTTTATTTTTGTGATTCTATTTGATTTTTTTGATTTTTCGTGATTTTTTTGATTTTTTGCAATTCTTTTTGATTTTTCGATTTTCTTCGATTCTTCGTGATTTTTTTGATTCCATTAGATTTTTTTATTTTTCGTGATTTTTGTTGATTTTTCGGATTTTCTGTGATTTTTCGTGATTTTTTTGATTCTTTTGAATTTTTCTTGATTTCTCGATCTTTTGAATTTTTTATTTCTCTAGATTTTTTTGTTTTCTCTCAATTTTTTCTGATTTTTCGTGATTTTTCTTGATTTTTTTGATTTTTTTCATTTCTCTTGATTTTCTCCATTTTTATGATTTTTCTCGATTTTTCTGATTTTTCGTGATTTTTATGATTTCTCTCGATTTTTTTGATTTTCCGTGATTTTTTTATTTTTCTTGATTTTTTTTATTTTCCGTGATTTTTTTGATTTCTCTTGATTTTTTCGATTTTTCTTGATTTTTTTGATTTTCCGTGATTTTTTTTGATTTTTTTTTCAAGTGTACACCTGATTTTTTTAGTTGTTAACCCCTCGCATATTTCATCTCATATTTTATGTGAGATACTCGTTTTCTCACTCATTTTTATTTTCTCACATCTCATTTATCTCAGGAATAGGGGTCCTGCTGTTGACGTCAAGGTTCGTTACTAGTTCAGTACGACCGCTCTTTCACTTGACCAAACACACAATATTAATTAGACGAGCTTTAGCGAGGATTCAATTTGACATACTGAAAAAATTAGTGTTCGTTTTTATGTTTTTTTTTTCATGATTTTTGTCGGTTCTCCACAGGTCAAACGGTTACAGCTACCAACTTCAAACTTGTTTTCAATATGGTTCCTCATCTAACTCAGATCTGCAGTTTTGTAGCATTATCGGGCGGTAACTTTTTTTTTATGAATTTTAGAAATTTCAAAAATACCCATTAGAATAACATAGCGGGAAAAAAAATCCAAAAAAATGAAATGGAACAAAAACATTTCTTAATCTAGGCTTACGTATTACAGATTAAAACAAAACACGTGCACCGTCCCACCACATTTCGCTATAGTTACAACAGTGCGGGTCCAGACAGAGAAAATCAACATTCCATTAGATTTTACCATATATTTCATATTTAATTGAGATTTGTTCACAGGTCAAGCATTAGTGCAGATTTATACATTTTGGGGACCTCACTGGCCAGTCCGACACCACAAGAAAATATACAATTCATAATAGTATTTAATATCATTATTGTACATAATTTTCAAGTTTGATAGTGCTTATAAATAGCTTTTACTTTTAGATTATCCTCTGTTTTGGAATAGCGAAAGAAATGTTCTTGTTCATCGTAGCAAAGTGAGAATGAATCATTTAATTCAGTACTAAATTAAACACGTTAGACGCCAATTAATGGTAATTGTTCCCAAACTGTGAGACCAGACACTCCTCTTCCCTCTTTGTCGTGTTTAACAAACACCCGGGCGAGAGGGGAGGGGAAATGACCCACTCATTACTGTACTTGCCCCCCCCCCCCCCCACCGCTCGATATGACCTAACACCCTCACAGTTCCGTCCGAATACAGACTCTCGTAAAGTATGGTCGAGTGCAATGAAAGGGCCGAAACTAAAGGCCCATTCACAATGCGACGCTAACTTAAACTTCTAACGTTAACTTATAAAATGTTTGGCTTAGGGAAAGTGACTTGCCTATCCACAATGCAAGTCGCTAACTTATTATCGTAAGCCGTTAACTTGTAAGCTACCAAGTTCCAAGCTTTCGCGTTACAAGCTAACGTTCAACGTAAGAAGCAACCAATGTGAAGTTTTGTAACGCTCTACCTCGAGACATTAGCTCCGAAAAGTCTTTCTTTTGTTTCAAAAAAAATGTTAAACGATATCTATTAGAAAAAGAATTTTATAATACTGATGATTTCTGTAAGAACTGATAGCGTGATGTGATATAGTCTTAAGTGAACTTTATAAACCTCATGGTTGTTGACGAAACATAACATTGTATTAATGTGTACTGTGAATTAAAATCTATCTATCTATCAATCAGAAAACCGGATCGATTGACCTCGAAGAAGGGCGCGGGAACTGGAGAACCGACAACAGAACAGATTGGTTGAAATTCGAATTGTGATTGGTTGGTTTTTCGCGTACACGGTTACTTGCTGGTCTATTGTGAATAGAGATTTCAAATATCACGATAGCTACTTGAGTTAACGACTACGTATAAGTTTAAGTTAGAGTCCCATTGTGAATGGGCCTTTACTGGCTGTATGTAAGAATTTTTCTACAAGTCGATTATTAAATGGGACTAGTTATAGTGTTAGGGTTTAAAGGCGCGTCGACAGCGAGATCATTTTGCGCTCATGTTATGTCCGTGTATTTGGCCAAAGTTGCCAACGTTTGTGGATGTGTCAAGCATATGGAGAGAGCGAGATAGAAAGAGCTAGAAAAGTAAGATACGATATAAAATAAAGGAAGTGCTTATTGCCACGTTACGTGTGCACGTTACTTGGCAGCACTTTTCGTTTTTCACACCAAGCTACCACGTTGTTTCATCTGTCAAACTTCTCACGTAACTTGGTAGCCATTTCCAAAATAGCTACCATGATGTTTCGTCCGTTTCTACTATTGCGTATTGTAACTTGTTTGTGTGTGGGTGGCAAATGATTTACATGTGCGAAGTATCTTCCCGTGCTTATTAATTATCCGGGAAAAATTACGAGCTTGTTTTTATGTGCGGTCTAGGCTAGGCCTACTTAGGCCTACCGATGTCGACCGTTTTTAAAGATTTCACGGTTTAAATAACATCACTGGAAGTTTTGATAGTTATTGTAATGTTCCCAATCCATTCATATCACTGTCAAATCCCTCCCAAAACGTCATTGTTTGTGTTCTGTCTGAAAAATGTGACTGTAAAAAGTCGCCCGACAAGAACAAATTTGAACTCGCAAGTCGTAACGTCACTTGGTGGCCACATGCCTTCTAGCTACCAGGAGGTTTCGTAAATCGGACTGTTTTGAAGAGTTTTGAAGTAAATGACATTTGCTTTCATAATGTTGATGCTTTATTATCCTAAAATTCGATGCTCTAAGAACCAAACAACGTCTCGGTATCAGTGGCCTAGCGGAGTACGCCTACGTCAAATTCGTAGGCCAACACGTTACTTGGTTGACTTTTGCGAAATAATTACCACGGTGTTTCATCTGTCAAACAGCTAGGCTTATTTACTGCTCGTCTAAACGCGATATGTCGTGTATTGAATTTTTTACAGTAATGAGGAATGCTGTAGGCCTACCTGTGTGAAATTTTATTCATTCATATTAATCCGAAAATCATAATTCAGTTGTGGAAAGTCGAAACGCCAAGTGCCGTCACTTTCAGAACAGAATAGGCACCGCGACTGTGCTCTATGATGTTTGTTATTTCAGTAGGCCTAGGCCTAGTACGAGAACCAAGAAAATATACAAACATGTATAGCTTCACTTTGAGAGATCTGAATGATTATTCAGTGAATAATATGATCGTCACTTCTTACGTAGTAATCTAATTCTAATTGGATTATTTTGGCCTAGGCCTATAGGCCTAGTTTGTGACGACTGCCCCTACCTGTCAAACTGATGTTGACTGTTATGAAGGATTCCAATGGTTAAAGCCTAGAATTATTCGAATTTATATTAGGCATAGTTTTCATCATTCCGATTATTCATTATCATGAAATTAGATGCCCGAAAAGCCATCCAACTTCGAAGTAAATAGCCTAATCATCCGGCCTAGTCGAACACGTTACTTGGTTGCCATTTGCGAAAATAGCTACCACGATGTTTCAGTCGTCTCTAGGTATTGCTGCTCTTAACTATTTGATTTGAGAGTTGATGGGAATAAAATACCAATAATACTGTAGATATTATATGTAACCTCTTTATTTCTATCTAATCGTGTTATTTCCTGAATTCCTGCAAAGTTGGATTGATGTGAGGTGGACTTGTGAAAAGAAAAAACGTTCTACGCAGGGCAGGCCTCTTTCTAGGGGCATACATTATGGTTACAAATGAATATAACGATGTACTGATTGGCAGATTCCCTTTTTACTACGGGATCTTCTACATACTAACAGTTTTGAGCTAGTGACTCGTGAACTGTCAAGTGACAGTATTTATTTGTTGACAATGGCATGTCGGCGGGCACGGCCCACTTATTGTTTACGTCATGCGTCCGTAGCAGAGCTTAGCTAGCGGTGCCGAGCGCTCGAGTAACGGCGACGAATAATAGAAGTTTCTGAATACACCCATGATGCTCTGTCCACTTGTGCCAGGTTTGTATTGCATGTAAGTATCGAAATGTTTTAATGGCACTTTAATTAATGATTAATACTGTTACATGTACTCAATTAGTAATAATTACGCATTTCTACAAATCGTATCCGTTTTAGAGTAGACTGATACATAAATTATGTTATTTCCCGGTAATTTAGCGAGTTAATAATATTACATTGTAGCAGGGTTGCAAGCATAGGGCTTATCCATGAGACCATCGAGTTCGTATGGGCCTACTACAAACTCGATGGTGAGACTGTTTTAGGCGTATACTGTGTCTCGTTTGAGGAACTAGGCTACTAGGACTCTTGAATGATGAACAGTGCAGCGACTCTTTGGTTCAAATGACTAGTAGCCCGTGACGCTAGTACCGTCCAACACAGAACACCCCGTTTTTGGGATAAATCTCCAACGGTCACTTCTAGTCGATAGATGGAGTCTACCATTATAATGTACCGTTTTTCTAGTGCGTAGCATAGTAATAAATTGCCTATGGAAAAGATCTTGAATTGGAAAAAAGGTTAGCCCGCAGTAGGCCTACTGTAATAAGCACGCCTAATAACATTATTAAGTGTGCATTATCAAGTTTGCTAACATTATGTTGTATCCAGAGTTGAGAACCTCTGGGCCTAAACTATTTGGACACTGCAACAGTCTACCTACTCTGAAAGATTCCTGCTGTATTCTAGGTCTACCAACCTTGAAAAAGATTACAATAACCAACTCCACTATGAATATAATACTCTTGTGTTCTGACTGCTTTTACTTCTTTGTTTCAGGTTTTTCTCATCTTATTATTCAGATTTCCAGGTGTGAAATGGTGGTTTTTGGCGTGCTTGGCGACTCCATGGTGAAGGATGTTGCTGTACATGGCGCCAAGGTGTACTCGTTGAGTGGGGCAAAGGTTATGGACCTGCTGAGACGTGGCGATCTTCGTTCCTCGCTCGTTCCATTCTGTGATGTTCTTCTAATTCATGTTGGGATCAACAATGTCGCCAACAATCAGGCAATATCTTCAATTATTTTCGATTTCCAATGCCTGATTAAGAGTATCTTCAGTATTAACCCGAGTATTTCTCTCATTGTTTCGGGTATTCTTCCACGCTACTCGAACAATCACAGTACCGGTAATATTCTTTGTGAATCTGCTTCTGCCATCGAACGACTTAACTCTATTGCTCGTGAGGTGAATGGTTTGGTGAAGCTGGAGTGTGCTGCATGGAATGTGGCATTCATTGATTTTTGGGACTCTTTCAGCGGTGGTAGAGAAAACTTGGTGCATTGGGGAGGGCTGCACTTGACATTGCCTGGTAGCAAGCTCTGAGCAGGCACTTCGGTGACAGTTTGATGCCGAAGGTCAACGAACTCCTGCGTCCGCAGTCGGTTTGTCGACCTGCATCAAACGTTACTGTAGGGTCAGCATCATATGCTTCTGTAGCATCTTCCTTTCCTCCTGGTGACTTTGTAAATTCTGCTTGCCCAATTGGTGATGAATATGTTTCTGCTTTACCTTCTGCTCCTTCTTTTTTTCGGTTGTGGCAACCAAGAGTAAGACCGTTGGTTTTGGTCAAAACAAGCATTTGGCGTTGGTTGAAGTACCAGCTCTATCCGTTTGAGAAGTCCTACCCAGCTCTCAAACGGAGACGTGGTGTCCTCCCGAAGCCAAAGGTTGTGCGACCTTCAACCGAGTGTGTTACTCCTGCTGCTTTGCAACTAAACTCTGCTTTACCTTCTGCTCCGTCTTTTTCTTCGGTTGTGGCAACCGAGAGTAAGACCATTGGTTTGGGTCAAACAAGCATTTGGCGTTGGTTGAAGTACCAGCTCTACCGTTTGAGAAGTCCTACCCGGCTCTCAAACGGAGACGTGGTGTCCTCCCGAAGCCAAAGGTTGTGCGACCTTCAACCGAGTGTGTTACTCCTGCTGCTTTGCAACCAAACTCTGCTTTACCTTCTGCTTCATCTTTTTCTTCGGTTGTGGTAACCAAGAGTGAAGACCGTTGGTTTTGGTCAAAACAAGCATTTGGCGTTGGGTGAAGTACCAGCTCTACCGTTTGAGAAGTCCTACCCGGCTCTCAAACGGAGACGTGGTGTCCTCCCGAAGCCAAAGGTTGTGCGACCTTCAACCGAGTGTGTTACTCCTGCTGCTTTGCAACCAAACTCTGCTTTACCTTCTGCTTCATCTTTTTCTTCGGTTGTGGTAACCAAGAGTAAGACCGTTGGTTTTGGTCAAAACAAGCATTTGGCGTTGGTTGAAGTACCAGCTCTACCGTTTGAGAAGTCCTACCCGGCTCTCAAACGGAGACGTGGTCTCCTCCCGAAGCCAAAGGGTGTGCGACCTTCAACCGAGTGTGTTACTCCTGCTGCTTTGCAACCAAACTCTGCTTTGCCTTCCAACACTACTTCTTCTGCTCCAAGTTCCAGGACTAGCACTTTCTCTTCTGCTGCACATTCTAGCACTGCTTTTTCTCGTGCCCTGACGAGTATTCCTTCTAATGGTATAACGAATCACTCTTCACTAATCAATCATTCTTCATCACTTTTCAGCATGTCTACAGCTACTACCTCTGGTACACGTATTTCAAAATTGAGTGAAAATAAATTGATAGCAAGTATTCGGTAGGTGGTGGCATGCCCCCCGATCTGCATGTAGGTGCATGTTTTACTACTTATGACGAATTCTTGATCGCATACAATACTTGGTGTAAGGAAGGTAGCCACCCAATGTCAATTAGACTTCGCATAAAACAGACGGTCTCTCTTACCCTTATGCAGATATAACTTTTGGATGTAAACACTACGGTACCCCAAGACTAAGAGGTTGTAACAAGAGGCCAACCAGAGGTATTTTGCCCACTGAATGTCCTGTATTTGTAGAGTTAGTGTATTATAAGCGCAAAAAGTGTTACAGTATTTGTAAAATGAACTCCGATCACTCACATGAAATAAGTCCTTCAATGTTATCCCTTTACCCTGAAAAAAGAAAACTGTCTTCAGAAGAAGAAAGTGTTATAGTAGAATTGTTGGATTTTGACATGGGCACCAAACAACTGAAAGAAATGGTAAAGAATAAATATAATAAAAACATGATTTCGCAAGACATTCATAATTTGCGTCAGAAATTACGGGCAAAACGGGGAGCTGGACGCACAAATTCTGAAATTTTGATAGATGAACTAGATAAGTTTGCTAAATGTCCCGGAAATCTAGTGCATGTAGAAAGTGATGAGAATGGTGAGCTGACTTTCCTTTTGATTCAAACGCAGTGGATGCAAGATTTACTTAGAAAATATGGCGATGTCCTGATGATCGATGGTACATACCGACTGAATGTTGAAGGCTACCCACTATACGTAATTTTATGCGAGGATGGAAATGAAAGTGGAAGACCAGTTTGTTATATATGTAAGGTTAGAAACCGAAGAAGTCATTGATAAGGCATTTAAAAAATTCTTAAACCTAAATCCGGACGTAGAGAAATTATGTAATGTTATTGTGATGGATAAAGATCAAGTAGAGTTCAACGTAGTTAGCCGTTATCTTCCAAACGCTCAATATTGTATTGTATCTATCACGTGATGGAAGTTTTTAGAAGGACTACTGCCGACCTCGAATGCATACGTGAAGTGAGGAAACAAATTTATGCAATCTTAAACACTTCCACATGCGTACACAGGGAAATATACAGGCAACATAGGAAGAATTAAGAGAGATTGCCCCCCCTAAATTTTATGAGTATTTTATCAAAAACTGGGACAAATGTAGAGAAAGGTGGTTCTATATCGTAAAACAGAACTAAAAATTGTCCACTTGGATAATATCACTAACAACCGTTTGGAAAGTCAAAATCAGAAAGTAAAATTGTACATTAAATCAAACGTAACATTGTCAGAGTCATTAAAAGGTTTAATTAATTTCATGGAATCAGTTGAATTCTCCATAGCTCACGCGGCTCACTCTCAACTTAAAAGAACTATGGATACTAGATTTCCTCGATCGAGTGCATGACCACATCTCTCAGGTATGTACCAGTGGAATCGCAAAAGTAGTTTTTAAACAAAATCCACAAATTATCGAGTATACCATACAAATTTGACAAACAGCTGATGACGGCATCTGCTGGTAAAAGGGTTTATTTCATCTCTATAATTATTCAAAGTGCACGTGCACATTCTATACATATTCAAATTTGCCATGTGCGCACATACTCCTTTCAAGAATTAAACTGAACATTGCAGCTTTTCGTGAATCGGACGTCCCTGAGCGTGGACGAAAAAATTCTTTCTTAAGCCTCTTGATAAGCGTCATCCCATAAATGACTCCCTCCTCACTGCTTCGAGTTCCAGAGAAATAACAAATTTACTGTCAAAAGCTAAAACTGAAGAGGATAGGTACAAAACTAGCTCTTTACTATTCAAAGCGTTTTGCATCGTATTCTTCAACTTGCGGTGGTAATCAGTTTAATCAGTGCATCGATCGGTTCAACATGTTTTTTAAAGACCTAACACAGAATTTACCCAACGATACCCCTAGCTTCACGGATACAAATTCTTCAAAGTTGAAAACGAAAACACATGAACACTTATTAACTGCGGAGACGGATGGTTCGGAGATCGATGATCCTTCGCTTGATTTTCCAGAACTGGCTAGTCCTCGTAATCATTCACCAGTAGATGGTTCGGAGATCGATGATCCTTCGTTTGTTTTTCCAGAACTGGCTAGTCTCGTAATCATTCACCAGTAGATGACAAATTAGAAGACACTAGTTCACTGATAAAGTCTTTATTATTACTTGATCCACCCAATTTAAATACTAGCACAAGCAGCATTACTGATTATTATTACCTCAAGTATAATTGGAAACAGTATCCAGAAACAAGACAGTAAAGATCTGCCAGATTATTATTACCTCAAGTATCGTTGAAAAAAGTATTCAGAAACAAGAGAGTAAAGATCTGCCAGATTATTATTACCTCAAGTATCGTTGAAAAAAGTATTTAGAAACAAGACAGTAAAGATCTGCCAGATTATCATTACCTCCTAATCGTTGAAAAAGTATTCAGAAACAAGACAGTAATGATTTGCCAGATTATTATTACCTCAAGTATCGTTTAAAACAGTATTTTGAAACAAGACAGTAAAGATCTGCCAGATTATTATTACCTATCTGATAAATGACAGTAAAGTTCCGCCGGATTATTTTTACCTCAGTATTTCGATTCACATTCATGTTTCACACCCGAGGGAGTAAACAATGCTGGATTCTCATTACTACTGTTGTATGGAATTCAGTAAAGATCCGCTGGATTATTATTAATCTGGTCACATAATATATCAGTATAAGGAATCAGAGGGAGTAATCATCTGCCAGCATATTTGCACTGATCAGTAATAAAATGCCTGGCTGATGATTACCGTACAGTAATCATCAGCCAGCATTTTATTACGGGGGTAAACATAATCTAGCAGTACAAATATTCCGTTACACCGGAAACACTATTCGCAGAAATATTTTTCGGTCTGGTTGCATCAGTAACAGGCCTACACGTTCTTTTCAGTGTCTTGTCCCTTCAAGATAGTTTTCCTATCAAGATGTGTTTCTAACTTTTGAGTACATCTATATCTCACTCATGTTAAAAAGCATTAGATTCGTTTTCCTACTTATGGGCCAATACGAATGATTGTATATTCTCTTTTTAGCGACTTGGGCTCAAAGTCGAAGAAACAAGTTCAAGACGGAGAGGATGAAACTCTCCCCGAGATTGAGGCTGCAAGGTTGAAATTCCGGGCCAGGTGAAGAAACCATACCACAAAAGGGCCAGTCATCCCGATGCCAATGAAGACAAAACGTTGACCTCCATTTTGTGAGGAGAACCAACCGAACTGAAGTACCGGTAAGCGTTTGTGTAGCGAAGATATCTATCATGAGATCAGAAAATTATAAGATTTTCATAAGATTGACTGAATGAAACATATTTTTTCATTTCAATTGTCATGTCAATACGCATATCTCACACCCATATATACTGCGTTTCCTGGTAAAGTTCATCTGTTATATTGTCTGTTTCATCTGTTTCATGTTCATATATATTTATGTATATGTTTATGTGAACATGTATATGTTGATGAGCTTCTCTAGTCTGTGATTTTACATGAAAGGCGATGCTGACGCCGATCTTTTGATCACTTATAGATTACTTCAGCTCCAGCGGAATGGGCCGAAGAAAACATGGACACTGCGGTGATGACGAATTTGATGAACGCTACCAAGACTAATGGACGAGAAATGCTAATTTCGGGATTGATCAGTGTCGGAAAGGTGCTGGAAGAATACCCACCGCTTCAAGACTGCTCCCAGGTGAATACAATTATTCGAAACCATATTGATTTCTTCCAGACTTATCAGAACTATTTAAAATGAAAACATTAGTTAGTTAGTGTTAAGGGCTTGAAGGCGCGTCGACAGCGAGGTCATTGAGCGCCTATGATTATGTCCGTGTACTTTGCCGTGGTTGTCAACGTTTGTGGATGTTTCAAGCATATGGAGGAAGCGGGTTAAGCTGGCCTTAGATGAACTTTTTGATGCGATATCGCTACCGCATGCGGTTGCAATGTCGCAGTTTGACAGCCATTTTGGATTATTGGCCAATCAGCGACGACTGCGGGATGTGCGGGATTTAGTCGCACAAGTTCAGCTCTGGTCTACTGTTTCGTCGCACCGCTGCATATCGCGTGCGGAATGGCCGGATGTAGTTTAGATTCAAACAAAAACCGCTGCTTCCGAAAAAGCAGTAGTGTCGATTCTTGGAATATCGATTGATTCGATTCTTGATCAACGACTTCAAACGTCAAAACAACGTGCGTTTGTTTTCCATTTCATCGCGAAGAAGTAGGCCCTAGGATGGAGATGAATATCGGGAGTTTTGCTGGAAAAGTTGAGGAAGGAGAGGGTCTTTACAATGTGTCGTCCCAACATATTTAAAGAAGAATGGCGAAGCGAAGGACAAGGCCTGGCTGAAAAGTGTCATAAAATGTAGCAATGTGACCGGTGACTGAGTGGAATTTGCAAGTTATATTTTAGGTTAGAATGGATCACGTCAATCATGCTTCAATATTCTCAATTCAGGAGTACTCTACACGATTCCTTGATTACCTAATACTCAATCCACACCAACCTTCGATTCCCTATACTCAATCCACATCGATCTTGATTCCCTATACTCAATCCACACCGATCTTGATTTCCTTATACTCAATCCACGCCGCAGCCTACCCACAGATACAGGCCCATTCATCAAGAAAAGGGGTCTGAACACAAGAGGGGCCATCTTCTTCCCTTGTGGATGCCGGGGAAAAAAAAAAACGAAGCAGATAGGCCCTACCAGTAACTACAGATCTTTTTTGAGTGTTGGTTTTTGGACATCACCTTTTGAATATGATGTGAAAAATCTGAGAACATCTCATAAATATGACATTTCAGGGTTAACACTGCTTTAGGACACCTGATTTTTGATTTTTTTTATTCTTTTGATTTTTCTCGATTTTTTTTATTTTTCGATTTTTTTTTTATTTTTTTTATTTTTTTGATTATTTATGATTTTTTGTGATCTTCTTGTGATTCTTCCTGATTTTTCTGATTTTTTTATTTTTTTTATTTTTGTGATTCTATTTGATTTTTTTGATTTTTCGTGATTTTTTTGATTTTTTGCAATTCTTTTGATTTTTCGATTTTCTTCGATTCTTCGTGATTTTTTTGATTCCATTAGATTTTTTTATTTTTCGTGATTTTTGTTGATTTTTCGGATTTTCTGTGATTTTTCGTGATTTTTTTGATTCTTTTGAATTTTTCTTGATTTCTTGATCTTTTGAATTTTTTATTTCTCTAGATTTTTTTGTTTTCTCTCAATTTTTTCTGATTTTTCGTGATTTTTTTGATTTTTTTGATTTTTTTCATTTCTCTTGATTTTCTCCATTTTTATGATTTTTCTCGATTTTTCTGATTTTTCGTGATTTTTATGATTTCTCTCGATTTTTTTGATTTTCCGTGATTTTTTTATTTTTCTTGATTTTTTTTATTTTCCGTGATTTTTTTGATTTCTCTTGATTTTTTCGATTTTTCTTGATTTTTTGATTTTCCGTGATTTTTTTGATTTTTTTTTCAAGTGTACACCTGATTTTTTTAGTTGTTAACCCCTCGCTATTTTCATCTCATATTTTATGTGAGATACTCGTTTTCTCACTCATTTTTATTTTCTCACATCTCATTTATCTCAGGAATAGGGGTCCTGCTGTTGACGTCAAGGTTCGTTACTAGTTCAGTACGACCGCTCTTTCACTTGACCAAACACACAATATTAATTAGACGAGCTTTAGCGAGGATTCAATTTGACATACTGAAAAAATTAGTGTTCGTTTTTATGTTTTTTTTTTCATGATTTTTGTCGGTTCTCCACAGGTCAAACGGTTACAGCTACCAACTTCAAACTTGTTTTCAATATGGTTCCTCATCTAACTCAGATCTGCAGTTTTGTAGCATTATCGGGCGGTAACTTTTTTTTTATGAATTTAGAAATTTCAAAAAATACCATTAGAATAACATAGCGGGAAAAAAAATCCAAAAAAATGAAATGGAACAAAAACATTTCTTAATCTAGGCTTACGTATTACAGATTAAAACAAAACACGTGCACCGTCCCACCACATTTCGCTATAGTTACAACAGTGCGGGTCCAGACAGAGAAAATCAACATTCCATTAGATTTTACCATATATTTCATATTTAATTGAGATTTGTTCACAGGTCAAGCATTAGTGCAGATTTATACATTTTGGGGACCTCACTGGCCAGTCCGACACCACAAGAAAATATACAATTCATAATAGTATTTAATATCATTATTGTACATAATTTTCAAGTTTGATAGTGCTTATAAATAGCTTTTACTTTTAGATTATCCTCTGTTTTGGAATAGCGAAAGAAATGTTCTTGTTCATCGTAGCAAAGTGAGAATGAATCATTTAATTCAGTACTAAATTAAACACGTTAGACGCCAATTAATGGTAATTGTTCCCAAACTGTGAGACCAGACACTCCTCTTCCCTCTTTGTCGTGTTTAACAAACACCCGGGCGAGAGGGGAGGGGAAATGACCCACTCATTACTGTACTTGACCCCCCCCCCCCCCACCGCTCGATATGACCTAACACCCTCACAGTTCCGTCCGAATACAGACTCTCGTAAAGTATGGTCGAGTGCAATGAAAGGGCCGAAACTAAGGCCCATTCACAATGCGACGCTAACTTAAACTTCTAACGTTAACTTATAAAATGTTGGCTTAGGGAAAGTGACTTGCCTATCCACAATGCAAGTCGCTAACTTATTATCGTAAGCCGTTAACTTGTAAGCTACCAAGTTCCAAGCTTTCGCGTTACAAGCTAACGTTCAACGTAAGAAGCAACCAATGTGAAGTTTTGTAACGCTCTACCTCGAGACATTAGCTCCGAAAAGTCTTTCTTTTGTTTCAAAAAAAATGTTAAACGATATCTATTAGAAAAAGAATTTTATAATACTGATGATTTCTGTAAGAACTGATAGCGTGATGTGATATAGTCTTAAGTGAACTTTATAAACCTCATGGTTGTTGACGAAACATAACATTGTATTAATGTGTACTGTGAATTAAAATCTATCTATCTATCAATCAGAAAACCGGATCGATTGACCTCGAAGAAGGGCGCGGGAACTGGAGAACCGACAACAGAACAGACATTGTGATTGGTTGAAATTCGAAATTGTGATTGGTTGGTTTTTCGCGTACACGGTTACTTGCTGGTCTATTGTGAATAGAGATTTCAAATATCACGATAGCTACTTGAGTTAACGACTACGTATAAGTTTAAGTTAGAGTCCCATTGTGAATGGGCCTTTACTGGCTGTATGTAAGAATTTTTCTACAAGTCGATTATTAAATGGGACTAGTTATAGTGTTAGGGTTTAAAGGCGCGTCGACAGCGAGATCATTTTGCGCTCATGTTATGTCCGTGTATTTGGCCAAAGTTGCCAACGTTTGTGGATGTGTCAAGCATATGGAGAGAGCGAGATAGAAAGAGCTAGAAAAGTAAGATACGATATAAAATAAAGGAAGTGCTTATTGCCACGTTACGTGTGCACGTTACTTGGCAGCACTTTCGTTTTTCACACCAAGCTACCACGTTGTTTCATCTGTCAAACTTCTCACGTAACTTGGTAGCCATTTCCAAAATAGCTACCATGATGTTTCGTCCGTTTCTACTATTGCGTATTGTAACTTGTTTGTGTGTGGGTGGCAAATGATTTACATGTGCGAAGTATCTTCCCGTGCTTATTAATTATCCGGGAAAAATTACGAGCTTGTTTTTATGTGCGGTCTAGGCTAGGCCTACTTAGGCCTACCGATGTCGACCGTTTTTAAAGATTTCACGGTTTAAATAACATCACTGGAAGTTTTGATAGTTATTGTAATGTTCCCAATCCATTCATATCACTGTCAAATCCCTCCCAAAACGTCATTGTTTGTGTTCTGTCTGAAAAATGTGACTGTAAAAAGTCGCCCGACAAGAACAAATTTGAACTCGCAAGTCGTAACGTCACTTGGTGGCCACATGCCTTCTAGCTACCAGGAGGTTTCGTAAATCGGACTGTTTTGAAGAGTTTTGAAGTAAATGACATTTGCTTTCATAATGTTGATGCTTTATTATCCTAAAATTCGATGCTCTAAGAACCAAACAACGTCTCGGTATCAGTGGCCTAGCGGAGTACGCCTACGTCAAATTCGTAGGCCAACACGTTACTTGGTTGACTTTTGCGAAATAATTACCACGGTGTTTCATCTGTCAAAACAGCTAGGCTTATTTACTGCTCGTCTAAACGCGATATGTCGTGTATTGAATTTTTTACAGTAATGAGGAATGCTGTAGGCCTACCTGTGTGAAATTTTA
Organism: Brachyptera putata; assembly: GCA_907164805.1. Lineage (NCBI taxonomy): Eukaryota > Metazoa > Arthropoda > Insecta > Plecoptera > Taeniopterygidae > Brachyptera > Brachyptera putata. The sequence continues at coordinate 7,052,421 of OU015469.1, forward strand.
TTCATTCATATTAATCCGAAAATCATAATTCAGTTGTGGAAAGTCGAAACGCCAAGTGCCGTCACTTTCAGAACAGAATAGGCACCGCGACTGTGCTCTATGATGTTTGTTATTTCAGTAGGCCTAGGCCTAGTACGAGAACCAAGAAAATATACAAACATGTATAGCTTCACTTTGAGAGATCTGAATGATTATTCAGTGAATAATATGATCGTCACTTCTTACGTAGTAATCTAATTCTAATTGGATTATTTTGGCCTAGGCCTATAGGCCTAGTTTGTGACGACTGCCCCTACCTGTCAAACTGATGTTGACTGTTATGAAGGATTCCAATGGTTAAAGCCTAGAATTATTCGAATTTATATTAGGCATAGTTTTCATCATTCCGATTATTCATTATCATGAAATTAGATGCCCGAAAAGCCATCCAACTTCGAAGTAAACTATAGGCCTAGTCGAACACGTTACTTGGTTGCCATTTGCAAAATAGCTACCACGATGTTTCAGTCGTCTCTAGGTATTGCTGCTCTTAACTATTTGATTTGAGAGTTGATGGGAATAAAATACCAATAATACTGTAGATATTATATGTAACCTCTTTATTTCTATCTAATCGTGTTATTTCCTGAATTCCTGCAAAGTTGGATTGATGTGAGGTGGACTTGTGAAAAGAAAAAACGTTCTACGCAGGGCAGGCCTCTTTCTAGGGGCATACATTATGGTTACAAATGAATATAACGATGTACTGATTGGCAGATTCCCTTTTTTACTACGGGATCTTCTACATACTAACAGTTTTGAGCTAGTGACTCGTGAACTGTCAAAGTGACAGTATTTATTTGTTGACAATGGCATGTCGGCGGGCACGGCCCACTTATTGTTTACGTCATGCGTCCGTAGCAGAGCTTAGCTAGCGGTGCCGAGCGCTCGAGTAACGGCGACGAATAATAGAAGTTTCTGAATACACCCATGATGCTCTGTCCACTTGTGCCAGGTTTGTATTGCATGTAAGTATCGAAATGTTTTAATGGCACTTTAATTAATGATTAATACTGTTACATGTACTCAATTAGTAATAATTACGCATTTCTACAAATCGTATCCGTTTTAGAGTAGACTGATACATAAATTATGTTATTTCCCGTAATTTAGCGAGTTAATAATATTACATTGTAGCAGGGTTGCAAGCATAGGGCTTATCCATGAGACCATCGAGTTCGTATGGGCCTACTACAAACTCGATGGTGAGACTGTTTTAGGCGTATACTGTGTCTCGTTTGAGGAACTAGGCTACTAGGACTCTTTGAATGATGAACAGTGCAGCGACTCTTTGGTTCAAAATGACTAGTAGCCCGTGACGCTAGTACCGTCCAACACAGAACACCCCGTTTTTGGGATAAATCTCCAACGGTCACTTCTAGTCGATAGATGGAGTCTACCATTATAATGTACCGTTTTTCTAGTGCGTAGCATAGTAATAAATTGCCTATGGAAAAGATCTTGAATTGGAAAAAAGGTTAGCCCGCAGTAGGCCTACTGTAATAAGCACGCCTAATAACATTATTAAGTGTGCATTATCAAGTTTGCTAACATTATGTTGTATCCAGAGTTGAGAACCTCTGGGCCTAAACTATTTGGACACTGCAACAGTCTACCTACTCTGAAAGATTCCTGCTGTATTTCTAGGTCTACCAACCTTGAAAAAGATTACAATAACCAACTCCACTATGAATATAATACTCTTGTGTTCTGACTGCTTTTACTTCTTTGTTTCAGGTTTTTCTCATCTTATTATTCAGATTTCCAGGTGTGAAATGGTGGTTTTTGGCGTGCTTGGCGACTCCATGGTGAAGGATGTTGCTGTACATGGCGCCAAGGTGTACTCGTTGAGTGGGGCAAAGGTTATGGACCTGCTGAGACGTGGCGATCTTCGTTCCTCGCTCGTTCCATTCTGTGATGTTCTTCTAATTCATGTTGGGATCAACAATGTCGCCAACAATCAGGCAATATCTTCAATTATTTTCGATTTCCAATGCCTGATTAAGAGTATCTTCAGTATTAACCCGAGTATTTCTCTCATTGTTTCGGGTATTCTTCCACGCTACTCGAACAATCACAGTACCGGTAATATTCTTTGTGAATCTGCTTCTGCCATCGAACGACTTAACTCTATTGCTCGTGAGGTGAATGGTTTGGTGAAGCTGGAGTGTGCTGCATGGAATGTGGCATTCATTGATTTTTGGGACTCTTTCAGCGGTGGTAGAGAAAACTTGGTGCATTGGGGAGGGCTGCACTTGACATTGCCTGGTAGCAAGCTCTTGAGCAGGCACTTCGGTGACAGTTTGATGCCGAAGGTCAACGAACTCCTGCGTCCGCAGTCGGTTTGTCGACCTGCATCAAACGTTACTGTAGGGTCAGCATCATATGCTTCTGTAGCATCTTCCTTTCCTCCTTGTGACTTTGTAAATTCTGCTTGCCCAATTGGTGATGAATATGTTTCTGCTTTACCTTCTGCTCCTTCTTTTTTTTCGGTTGTGGCAACCAAGAGTAAGACCGTTGGTTTTGGTCAAAACAAGCATTTGGCGTTGGTTGAAGTACCAGCTCTATCGTTTGAGAAGTCCTACCCAGCTCTCAAACGGAGACGTGGTGTCCTCCCGAAGCCAAAGGTTGTGCGACCTTCAACCGAGTGTGTTACTCCTGCTGCTTTGCAACTAAACTCTGCTTTACCTTCTGCTCCGTCTTTTTCTTCGGTTGTGGCAACCGAGAGTAAGACCATTGGTTTGGGTCAAAACAAGCATTTGGCGTTGGTTGAAGTACCAGCTCTACCGTTTGAGAAGTCCTACCCGGCTCTCAAACGGAGACGTGGTGTCCTCCCGAAGCCAAAGGTTGTGCGACCTTCAACCGAGTGTGTTACTCCTGCTGCTTTGCAACCAAACTCTGCTTTACCTTCTGCTTCATCTTTTTCTTCGGTTGTGGTAACCAAGAGTGAGACCGTTGGTTTTGGTCAAAACAAGCATTTGGCGTTGGGTGAAGTACCAGCTCTACCGTTTGAGAAGTCCTACCCGGCTCTCAAACGGAGACGTGGTGTCCTCCCGAAGCCAAAGGTTGTGCGACCTTCAACCGAGTGTGTTACTCCTGCTGCTTTGCAACCAAACTCTGCTTTACCTTCTGCTTCATCTTTTTCTTCGGTTGTGGTAACCAAGAGTAAGACCGTTGGTTTTGGTCAAAACAAGCATTTGGCGTTGGTTGAAGTACCAGCTCTACCGTTTGAGAAGTCCTACCCGGCTCTCAAACGGAGACGTGGTCTCCTCCCGAAGCCAAAGGGTGTGCGACCTTCAACCGAGTGTGTTACTCCTGCTGCTTTGCAACCAAACTCTGCTTTGCCTTCCAACACTACTTCTTCTGCTCCACGTTCCAGGACTAGCACTTTCTCTTCTGCTGCACATTCTAGCACTGCTTTTTCTCGTGCCCTGACGAGTATTCCTTCTAATGGTATAACGAATCACTCTTCACTAATCAATCATTCTTCATCACTTTTCAGCATGTCTACAGCTACTACCTCTGGTACACGTATTTCAAAATTGAGTGAAAATAAAATTGATAGCAAGTATTCGGTAGGTGGTGGCATGCCCCCCGATCTGCATGTAGGTGCATGTTTTACTACTTATGACGAATTCTTGATCGCATACAATACTTGGTGTAAGGAAGGTAGCCACCCAATGTCAATTAGAACTTCGCATAAAACAGACGGTCTCTCTTACCCTTATGCAGATATAACTTTTGGATGTAAACACTACGGTACCCCAAGACTAAGAGGTTGTAACAAGAGGCCAAACCAGAGGTATTTGCCCACTGAATGTCCTGTATTTGTAGAGTTAGTGTATTATAAGCGCAAAAAGTGTTACAGTATTCGTAAAATGAACTCCGATCACTCACATGAAACAAGTCCTTCAATGTTATCCCTTTACCCTGAAAAAAGAAAACTGTCTTCAGAAGAAGAAAGTGTTATAGTAGAATTGTTGGATTTTGACATGGGCACCAAACAACTGAAAGAAATGGTAAAGAATAAATATAATAAAAACATGATTTCGCAAGACATTCATAATTTGCGTCAGAAATTACGGGCAAAACGGGGAGCTGGACGCACAAATTCTGAAATTTTGATAGATGAACTAGATAAGTTTGCTAAATGTCCCGGAAATCTAGTGCATGTAGAAAGTGATGAGAATGGTGAGCTGACTTTCCTTTTGATTCAAACGCAGTGGATGCAAGATTTACTTAGAAAATATGGCGATGTCCTGATGATCGATGGTACATACCGACTGAATGTTGAAGGCTACCCACTATACGTAATTTTATGCGAGGATGGAAATGAAAGTGGAAGACCAGTTTGTTATATATATGTAAGGTTAGAAACCGAAGAAGTCATTGATAAGGCATTTAAAAAATTCTTAAACCTAAATCCGGACGTAGAGAAATTATGTAATGTTATTGTGATGGATAAAGATCAAGTAGAGTTCAACGTAGTTAGCCGTTATCTTCCAAACGCTCAAATATTGTATTGTATCTATCACGTGATGGAAGTTTTTAGAAGGACTACTGCCGACCTCGAATGCATACGTGAAGTGAGGAAACAAATTTATGCAATCTTAAAACAACTTCCACATGCGTACACAAGGGAAATATACAGGCAACATAGGAAAGAATTAAGAGAGATTGCCCCCCCTAAATTTTATGAGTATTTTATCAAAAACTGGGACAAATGTAGAGAAAGGTGGGTTCTATATCGTAAAACAGAACTAAAAATTGTCCACTTGGATAATATCACTAACAACCGTTTGGAAAGTCAAAATCAGAAAGTAAAATTGTACATTAAATCAAACGTAACATTGTCAGAGTCATTAAAAGGTTTAATTAATTTCATGGAATCAGTTGAATTCTCCATAGCTCACGCGGCTCACTCTCAACTTAAAAGAACTATGGATACTAGATTTCTCGATCGAGTGCATGACCACATCTCTCAGGTATGTACCAGTGGAATCGCAAAAGTAGTTTTTAAACAAATCCACAAATTATCGAGTATACCATACAAATTTGACAAACAGCTGATGACGGCATCTGCTGGTAAAAGGGTTTATTTCATCTCTATAATTATTCAAAGTGCACGTGCACATTCTATACATATTCAAATTTGCCATGTGCGCACATACTCCTTTCAAGAATTAAACTGAACATTGCAGCTTTTCGTGAATCGGACGTCCCTGAGCGGTGGACGAAAAAATTCTTTCTTAAGCCTCTTGATAAGCGTCATCCCATAAATGACTCCCTCCTCACTGCTTCGAGTTCCAGAGAAATAACAAATTTACTGTCAAAAGCTAAAACTGAAGAGGATAGGTACAAACTAGCTCTTTACTATTCAAAGCGTTTTGCATCGTATTCTTCAACTTGCGGTGGTAATCAGTTTAATCAGTGCATCGATCGGTTCAACATGTTTTTTAAAGACCTAACACAGAATTTACCCAACGATACCCCTAGCTTCACGGATACAAATTCTTCAAAGTTGAAAACGAAAACACATGAACACTTATTAACTGCGGAGACGGATGGTTCGGAGATCGATGATCCTTCGCTTGATTTTCCAGAACTGGCTAGTCCTCGTAATCATTCACCAGTAGATGGTTCGGAGATCGATGATCCTTCGTTTGTTTTTCCAGAACTGGCTAGTCTCGTAATCATTCACCAGTAGATGACAAATTAGAAGACACTAGTTCACTGATAAAGTCTTTATTATTACTTGATCCACCCAATTTAAATACTAGCACAAGCAGCATTACTGATTATTATTACCTCAAGTATAATTGGAAACAGTATCCAGAAACAAGACAGTAAAGATCTGCCAGATTATTATTACCTCAAGTATCGTTGAAAAAAGTATTCAGAAACAAGAGAGTAAAGATCTGCCAGATTATTATTACCTCAAGTATCGTTGAAAAAAGTATTTAGAAACAAGACAGTAAAGATCTGCCAGATTATCATTACCTCCTAATCGTTGAAAAAGTATTCAGAAACAAGACAGTAATGATTTGCCAGATTATTATTACCTCAAGTATCGTTTAAAACAGTATTTTGAAACAAGACAGTAAAGATCTGCCAGATTATTATTACCTATCTGATAAATGACAGTAAAGTTCCGCCGGATTATTTTTACCTCAGTATTTCGATTCACATTCATGTTTCACACCCGAGGGAGTAAACAAATGCTGGATTCTCATTACTACTGTTGTATGGAATTCAGTAAAGATCCGCTGGATTATTATTAATCTGGTCACATAATATATCAGTAATAAGGAATCAGAGGGAGTAATCATCTGCCAGCATATTTGCACTGATCAGTAATAAAATGCCTGGCTGATGATTACCGTACAGTAATCATCAGCCAGCATTTTATTACGGGGGTAAACATAATCTAGCAGTACAAATATTCCGTTACACCGGAAACACTATTCGCAGAAATATTTTTCGGTCTGGTTGCATCAGTAACAGGCCTACACGTTCTTTTCAGTGTCTTGTCCCTTCAAGATAGTTTTCCTATCAAGATGTGTTTCTAACTTTTGAGTACATCTATATCTCACTCATGTTAAAAAGCATTAGATTCGTTTTCCTACTTATGGGCCAATACGAATGATTGTATATTCTCTTTTTAGCGACTTGGGCTCAAAGTCGAAGAAACAAGTTCAAGACGGAGAGGATGAAACTCTCCCCGAGATTGAGGCTGCAAGGTTGAAATTCCGGGCCAAGGTGAAGAAACCATACCACAAAAGGGCCAGTCATCCCGATGCCAATGAAGACAAAACGTTGACCTCCATTTTTGTGAGGAGAACCAACCGAACTGAAGTACCGGTAAGCGTTTGTGTAGCGAAGATATCTATCATGAGATCAGAAAATTATAAGATTTTCATAAGATTGACTGAATGAAACATATTTTTTTCATTTCAATTGTCATGTCAATACGCATATCTCACACCCATATATACTGCGTTTCCTGGTAAAGTTCATCTGTTATATTGTCTGTTTCATCTGTTTCATGTTCATATATATTTATGTATATGTTTATGTGAACATGTATATGTTGATGAGCTTCTCTAGTCTGTGATTTTACATGAAAGGCGATGCTGACGCCGATCTTTTGATCACTTATAGATTACTTCAGCTCCAGCGGGAATGGGCCGAAGAAAACATGGACACTGCGGTGATGACGAATTTGATGAACGCTACCAAGACTAATGGACGAGAAATGCTAATTTCGGGATTGATCAGTGTCGGAAAGGTGCTGGAAGAATACCCACCGCTTCAAGACTGCTCCCAGGTGAATACAATTATTCGAAACCATATTGATTTCTTCCAGACTTATCAGAACTATTTAAAATGAAAACATTAGTTAGTTAGTGTTAAGGGCTTGAAGGCGCGTCGACAGCGAGGTCATTGAGCGCCTATGATTATGTCCGTGTACTTTGCCGTGGTTGTCAACGTTTGTGGATGTTTCAAGCATATGGAGGAAGCGGGTTAAGCTGGCCTTAGATGAAACTTTTTGATGCGATATCGCTACCGCATGCGGTTGCAATGTCGCAGGTTGACAGCCATTTTGGATTATTGGCCAATCAGCGACGACTGCGGGATGGTGCGGGATTTAGTCGCACAAGTTCAGCTCTGGTCTACTGTTTCGTCGCACCGCTGCATATCGCGTGCGGAATGGCCGGATGTAGTTTAGATTCCAAACAAAAACCGCTGCTTCCGAAAAAGCAGTAGTGTCGATTCTTGGAATCATATCGATTGATTCGATTCTTGATCAACGACTTCAAGTGTCAAAACAACGTGGGTTTGTTTTCAATTTCATCGCGAAGAAGTAGGCCCTAGGATGGAGATGAATATCGAGATTTTTATTGGAAAAGTGAGGAAGCGAGAGGTTCTTTACAATGTGTCGTCCAATATATTTAAAGACAGAATGGCGAAGGACAAGGCCTGGCTGAAAATTGCTCATAAATTTAGCAATGTGACTGGTGAGTGGAATTATTTCAAGTTAATATTTTAGGTTAGAATGGCTCACTTCAATCATGCTTCAATATTCTCGAATTCAGGAGTACTCTACACCGACCTTGATTACCTATACTCAATCCACACCAACCTCGATTCCCTATACTCAATCCACACCGATCTTGATTCCCTATACTCAATCCACACCGATCTTGATTCCTTATACTCAATCCACGCCGCAGCCTCCCCACAAGATACAGGCCCATTCATCAAGGAAAAGGGGTCTGAACACAAGAGGGGCCACTCTTCTCCCTTGTGGATGCCGGAAAAAACGAATGCAGATAGGCCTACCAGTAACAATACAGATTCTTTTTTGAGTGTTGGTTTGACATCACCTTTTCCCAAAAGCTCGGCGAAAAAGCCGAAACAAAACACTCAAAGAGTTACGAAGGACCAGCTGTTTGACGCGTTGAAAAATTGCCCGCCCTCCCAGGTATGAAACTCGTACTTTTCAAAATAATCACAGTATCATCATGTATAGTATATTTTTATATTTATACATATTTTACATACCGGTACCTATTGCTTTTTAGAATATCACTTCATAAAAAAATATAATCTTTTTTATTAGAGAGTAGGCGTACCATTACTAGAATACTCGAATATTTGTTGGACCTAGGCCTATTTGAGGTTATATCACATTTTTAAAATGTAATATAATTGACATATCATTATAGTATTTGAGGTTTTGTATCATTTTTAATACTGTTTGTAAATTGCACAGGTCTATATTTGAACAGAAAGAACTGCGAGGAATAAAAAAAAAATATTGTTCGATTTCACCAAGTGCAAAATGACTGTTATTAATTGATTATCTCGTGTATTACTTGTTCTAGCTGTGCCCACAGTCCAGTTACTATTTTTAAGTAGCCTACATAATGTTTTCAAAACTGATAGGCCTACGTATATGTGGGCCGCCCCCCTGGCTCAGTCAACTATCGCATTGCGTTGGGAACTGAAGTAAGTTCGGGGTTGGGTTCGCGTCCTGCATAAGGCATAAGGCTTTGTAAACGTCCCTTCACCTGTCATCAGAGTTACTAGAGTAAATGGGCAGTAACTAATATTGCGTTCACACGGACAAAATATAGGTTCTTGGTTACTAGACGTTTTAGTTACATATTTTACCGCGTGAGTGTGTTTTGAGCTTTACAGCCTTCTAGCGAACGACACTACAATAATTTTCAAAGGCTGTTCGCACAGCTGATTAGGCAAGCTGTCATGTTGTTAAGAATATGTCGAGTACTTCAACCTAGAAATATGAATATCGGTCATCTAGCTGCACTTATTGCTTTTACGTTAACGATTATTACACGATGGCGTAATGCGAGGCGCAACAAATTATCCGAGATAAATGCTCTATGTCGTAAAAGAAGAATGTTATGTTCTCTTTTGATTGGAAAATATGAGCAAAAGAAGAAAGTTAAACGTCAATGGATGTACGTTCGACATCAGCAATTTTGGGAAAAAGATGTACCCTTATGGCCAGATGACAAGTTCCAATCTGTTTTTAGAATGAAACCAGAAACATTTACCACGATATGTACAGATCTTGCAGGTTTTCTTGAGAAAGCCACCACTCAAATGAGGGCCGCGATTCATGTAACAAAACGAGTCGCTATTGCCCTATATTTCTTGAAGTCTAGTGCCAATTTTTCTGTAGTTGGTATATCATTTGGGGTAGGGAAATCCACCGTTTGTAATATATAATTCGTGATTTTTGTGATGCCATGATTCATGTCTATCAAGATTCGGTAATTAAATTTCCCACGACAGTAGAGGAACAAGAGAAAGCGACTGATGATTTTTTTCAACGCTGGCAATTTCCTGGAGTGTTATCTGCCCTCGATGGTTCTGATATTCCAATAATCACTCCAGATGATTATGGTGATGACTATTGTAATTATAAAGGATGGCATTCAACTATCCTTATGGCAGGTGTTGATGGAAAATACAAGTAAGTCTTCAAAAGAAACCTCTCTAAAATAATTAATACGGTAGGCCTACCTATGGGCACTGAAGGTCTATGTTGCTCATATTTAAGCCAATTATATAGTAATAGTAATCTACATTTATTACAGGTTCAACTATCCTGGAAAAGTTAACGATGCTGGAGTTTTTCAATCGTGTGGTTTACTACGTCGTATTGAAAATGGACTTCTATCATCAAGTAATTACCATCTTATCGGAGATGGAGCTTTTCCTCTCTCTAATGGTCTCATGAAACCATTCCCTGGTCAACCTGATACTATGCCAGACAGACTACGCAACTTCAACTATAGACTGTCACGTTCTCGATTAGTTGTCGAGTGTGCTTTTGGGCGATTAAAAGGTCGTTGGAGGGTTTTATTGGAACAGTGTGATACCTCATTTCCAAAAACAGGAAAAATAGTCACAACCTGTTGTATTTTACATAACATTTGTGAGGGAAATAATGAGCTATTTCACGAAAGATGGTTGCAAGCTGTACGAGACTTTGAACAAAATTATCCACAACCAGATGAGACAGAATATGACTTCGATGGAATGGACGGAGAAGAAAAAAGAGTAACATTGGTTGATATTTTACTAGCAATGCGTTTTTAATCAAAAATGTAAATAAAAATATACTAAATATAACTGTATGACATTGGTGATTATGATTGTTCTTGGTCCTGGTAATACACAAATGGTTGTGATTGTTGAGAGGCAGCTAGCGTTTCAATGGATTTCCCAATGTTTCCTAAAATCTTGAGGAATTCAGCATCGTTCTTTGCCATCTCTTCTCGGCTCTTCGATTCGCGCTTCGTTGTTAGTCAACTTTGCTTTTTTGGCTGGAGCCTGAACGATGTTCGAAGAACTAGAACGGCGACTGCTTGATGCAGAGCTAGGCCGACTGCTTGACTGATGAGAAAATGTGGGGGAGACAAAACTCTTGTCAACGTTCTCCTCTTCAATTTCCTATTCCCCGCCAGTTATACTATAAACCAATACAGAATTGTTAGATCAAGCTTATTTTTTTAATATCTTTCAAAAAGGTAGTGACAACTTGGCGTAAACGTACCTGTTATTAATCGACCCGTTGACTTCCCGATTTCATTTACTTATTTAAATATGTATTCAAGAGTCCAATTTAAGAGGTATGGAAGTGATATATATATATATATATAACAATAATAATTGAATATTTTGAGAATACTGGCATTGTTTTAGAGGAAATATTTCGACATTACCCTACTTCTTGAAACTTGTATTTTTTATGAAATTTCTTGGCAAAATAGTGTTTTAACATTTAACATAACATTTAACAAACATGGTATTGTTTGTTGTAAAATATGTCTGCAGAGATGACTGAAGTAGCTACTAACAAAAGAATCAGACCCATTAATATTCAATATTTCTTTTTATAATTTTTCAGGCACATCCACTGACAAAAAGAGGTGCTGGAGGCAGTCACTTCCCCCGATCCATTGTTGATCGTCAAAGGTTAATGTGTATTCTGTTTCTGTGTTTATTCTTTCTGTAAATTTCTACGCGGTGTGCACTTTTCAGGACTTGGACATTTTAAAAAAGATTTGCCCACATTCGGAAGAGCTAATACCTCATCAATTCGTACGTTATCGAGATTGTTTTGGTAATGATTATATTGCTATTTTGAAACTGAAAAGTCCAAGATACGGAAAGAAGCATACTTCAGAGGTGGACTTACTTCGAACAGGGACAACCTCTCCAGCCACTTGCACATCCTTGTTTACAGTAGACACGCCCAAGCCCCTCTTCACTCTTGGTAGTATCTTTATTCCAGTATTCGCTCTTCAGGCACCCCACTAGAACGATGCCATCAGTTTAAAACGGATCTTTCTGTGCAAGACATCCGATGGCATCGTTGCAGAGAATACGCGGTGGATAAAGGCGTTACCGTATTCATTAGAGGAACAATTTCTTTTGTGCCATAAAACTGATAGGAGTGCAAGATTGGAATCATGTGAACAGAAAGGAGTGAAATTTGAATAAAAAGATATTTTCGATTGTCAAAAATATCGCCTTGTACCCAATAGATCCTAGTCATAAGTACAGTGCATCATTATGGATGAATAAATTAAACATCGTTCTGTTGAAACCGTTTTGATTATCGTATCGTTCGAGACAATATTGTTCGAGATCGATATTTCGACTGTTGTTCTCAATGTTGAACCAATCAACATCTATGTCGGCCCAATTTATATCAACAGTTATTTGGAGACATTCCGGTGCGATTTACCACGGGTATACAGTACGCGTTCAGCACAGGTTTAAGCACGATATCCAATGGCAATAGATCAAGATTCAATAGTCTAGTCGTCAAGACATCGGGTGAGCTTAGTACTTATCACGATGAATTTTTATTCGGTAGTTATCAATGGTACCCTACGTAGTAGGCCTACTCACAGTTTGTTAATTTTGTTTTCAATTGGGGTTTGGTGGTAGTCTTGCCATTTTCTTTGCTTGCTTCACATTCAGGTATACACAGATGTTGTTTTTTCATTTTTTTTTTTTTAGGATTTCGTAGCTTGTGCCCTTATTTCTTCTTGTTTTTGTTTTTACAGGAGAAACCTTATACGATGTGAATGCTTCGAGTATTCTTGTAGTCGACAAGGAAATCTGTGCTAGAGGGATGAAACCAGTAAATGGTTCTCTCCTTCTTTTCCTAGCACATTATGTATTCAACATCCCGTACCCAGATAAACGTTCATCAACTTTGGAGTTTATTCAGCGGTAAGTTTTCTGCACAGCATGTCTATCTACATAGATCAAAGTGGGGTCTACATAGAAAAGTATCGGATGTCACCTGACATTCTATTATGTCTTGTATTAGAAAATACCTAGTGAAGCATTATTCAAAATTTGAACTGCATTGCAGCATTACGATTTGCCACTGCAGGGAGAGAATTCTATTTTCTCACTTTTTTTCAGGAAAACTGAATTTTTTGAGTAGATTTTTGAATAAATGGAAATGTTCATTCTATTTTATTCACTTGAAGGCAAAGTGTGACAAAATCGATTTTTTAGCCTCTTTTTCCAGAATAGAGTCAAGGATGATTGAAAATAACTAGGAAAACGCCTTATATGCGTTGTGAGATGCGCTTAGAAGTATGGAAATGTAGAATTAAGAACATTTTGTCAGCTCAATGTACATACACAGGCCATGGATCACTTCAAAGGTTTAAAAACCGCGGCCGTCTGTTGGTATATGGACCTTGGTTTCCAAACAATCAAACCAGTGCCTTCTTCTTGAAGAAGGAGTGCTTTTAGATTTGGTCGGCAAGTATCAAAACAATATTTATTTATAGTTTTCGGTCATGGAGGTACTAAAAAATTTGCAAGAGCAAGCATATCTTCTTCATCATTATCAGAAGAAGATTCCTCGTAAGCAATATTCATTGCACCCGCCATTTTGAAATCTATTTAATCAGTCCATTAGATCGCTAATTTTGGAATATTAGGCCTGTTAAGAAAAGAGAGCGTTAGCATTTTTTTTTTTTTTTTTTGGGGTGACACCGACAGCGTGGTCATTTCGTCACCCATTTTCATACTAAGAGTTTCGAATTTGTGAAGATTTCATAATTTTATTCATTTTAGTTTTAATTTTAATTTTCATCATTCGTTTCCTTCGTTAGCATCTTTTAAAGGGACGATTAGCCCTAACGGAGGGTTGAAAAACACCATGAATGTATAATCAATTGATAAAGGTTAACGACTTCTTCAACGGACTATTGAAAAACCGGCCCTAAAACTTCAAGTACTTGAAGTTCAAGACTTTAAGTACTCTTTTGCGTGCGTCCTTCAACGTGCATTAATTATTTTCTTTTCTGTGTCATCTATAGACACTTCATTCCATTGTTGATGTGTCATTTTGAGAAATATATTATTATATTGTTATATTGTATCATACGCGCACAGCGTCCTAATTATATTCTTGCTATGCTAATCAAATTGTTACTATTAATACTCCGACCAGGTCTAGGAATTTCTCTACTTAACCTGACCTACACCCTAAATTCAAGTAGAGTGGCGCCCATACCCTTCCTTTCCCGATTATAACATGTAACCTTGCAATGAGATAGTCTAATGATATTTTTCATTCAACGCCAGCACCTACCCACACCACACCGCTGAACCCTGGCCGGCACTAACTGTTAGTACTTGGTGGGAATACTGAGCGTAACATAATTGGCGCCCAACATGGGGCTGAGCGTGGGGTTTAGATCTGGTCCCTGAAGGGAGGAAAACTAAACAAGCGTAAAGATGGCAGACACAACGAAAGTCTACACCGCAGAAGAGGTCGCGAAGATGGCACCGAAGTACAGAGGGAAACCGGAAAACTTCAAGCCTAACTTCAAAAACCGACCAAAAGCAGTCCAAGACAAAGGGGAAAAACCCAAACGTTCATCTGAAATACTACCACCAACGCACTTACATGCCAATGCCAAGCCAAAAACACCGAGAAATGAATCCATCATCTCAGAGGCGATTTTTGGAATTGAGGGGGCTGGTGCAAAAACAAGTCAAGTCACATTTTTGACGTTTTTGAGTTGAGCGCGCAAATTCGTAAATTATTTTTTTGTCTCCAATTTGGAGCACGACTTAACGACCGGACATAACTTACAAGCCAGTATGCAATGCAAAATCAAGGCCACTCACTTTTGGGAGAAGAACAAGATATGTCCAGGACTTGCCTTGTTCTTGCAACGAATCAAGATGGCAGTGAGCTGTCAGATTTTTCAAAATGGCTGCTCAAGTTTTACATCGAGTAAGATTGTTATTTCTAACTGACGACAATGAATATTAGCGACGAATATTAGAGTGATATTGGAGAGACAAGAGGAAGGAAAAGATCTAGAAATTCGGAGATGTGGAAGCGAAATCTGATAAGAACCAAGAAGGCACGGGGCGAGGAACACATAAACTATGCCAACAAATTGGTAGCTGCACGGCAAACAGGTCCCAGATGTACTTGTAGGAGGAAATGCATGGACAGTATAAGTTGTGTCAACCAAACCCTTATACTGAAATACTTCAATGAGCTTGGTAATAAAGATGCACAAGATGCATACATATGTGCACTCATTAACGCGAGTCCCGTCCAGCGCCATCGTCCGAGAACCGGAGCAAGACGTTCACCTACATTTACAAGGTACGATGGGGGAGATTTCATTTCATCATGTCTAGGTTATGTATTCAATGCGTTTTATGGTATGCGTGTTGTACATATTGCATGCGTTTCATCCGAGGCATACGCATTTTGTAGGTTATGTATGACAAGTCTTTTCTGGGCCTAGATAAGGGATGATCGAGAATAGACTACCGTACCATAGCATATGTCATTGTTTGATTGATGTTGATTTCAGGCAAACGTTATGACACAAGAACATATCTTGTGCAAGAAAGGGTTCTGCAATCTGTATGGTGTGACTCGTGCTCGTATCGAGCGTCTTTGTGGTTTCATCGCTGTGAATGTTGGGGCTCCGAAAGACGGCCGCGGGAAGCACCACACTCGACCAAACCGTGTCAGTGAACATGATATTGCCAACGTTGACGAACACATAAGAAAATTCCCGAGAAGAAGGTCGCATTATAGTCGCAAGGATAATATTAAAAAAGTACTATCTGTCACCGGATTTGAACTTTTCTGTTATGCACGAGCTATATCTGCGTGACTACGAAGTGGAAATGTACATTGACTTGAAAGCAGGCAGAAAAATTAAGCCAAAGATAACATACGACTTCTATTATCGATATTTCAACAGCCACTTCAACTATTCTTTCGGTAGACCCCGTTCTACGTAGACCCAAACTACGTGTTGAAGAAATATCGCTGCCATCGACACAGCTATACGACACAAAACTCCCGCTTGAACATCCAAAATATATTGACGTGATGAAATTAGCGGAAAAATATGTTGATCCCGAATCAAAGATATTTTATCGCGCTCTGACTTCCACCGTACCTGTGGTGGAAGCTGCTTTGGTCGATACAAGTGGTGAAAGTGATGCTGAATATGATTGTGAAATAAAAATGTAAAATTTCCATCAAATGAAAATATAAACTGTAATGCAAATCAAAATTTGGTCATTAAATTATTTTTGGTGCAACAACAAGACAAGTCCATATATATTCAGGGTAGCAGAAAATGATCAACCCTTCAATCAAAATCACTCCAAAAAATTGTATAGGTAAAAAAAGGTTGCAATTGTATCATTTTACCTATCATTGTGAATAATATTGAAGCTATGTATTTATTTATGAACTTGGAACGATATTTCGAATATCTGCAAACATGGCGTTTGTGACATGACTTGTTTTGCACCAACCCCCTCAATTGACATAACTGTAACGGAAATAGCACCACGCCAATCGTTCTCTGTGAACAATGCGGAAATTGTCGATCTCACACTCGATGTATTCGACGCATACAGAGCTGACGAACCATTGCTCGATCGGAAACTATGCAAAGAGGAAATGTTGTACTACATTACGGCAATCACTCAAATACTCATGCTTGAGATCAAAGCAAAACAGGATGTACAAGTGCTAACAAGTCAAAAAAAGGACATCCGTAAAGCAGTAGTAGATGAGGTCTTCAAGGGAAATAAGTTGTGCGTTGATGGAGGAGCAGACGTGCCAGTTCATTTTATCGTGACTGCTTTTTCACTTACAGCAACCATGATGAAGCCTTACTTGGACAACGGCAGGCTCACTGAAAGGCACACGTATTTCAATAACAGACTATCGGCTACCATAAGACTCATCGGAAATTGTTTTAGCCGTGTCAAGGTTCGTTCCCGATGTGTTTTGAAGAGGATGGAGTTTGACGTGAATGATGCGAATAACATAATTATGGCAGCGTGCGCAATGTATGTGAACATTTGAAAGACAATGTAGAACGGCATTGGTTGGCTGATCTGCCAGTTGATGCGGGTGAAAGTGTGAACAACACTCGTAGTAGACCCACTAATGAAGGACAAGCAATGAGGAATGCTCTAGCCATAGAGCATCTATTCATTTGCCATAGTTGTCAACGTTTGTAAATGTTTCAAGCACATGGAGGAAGCGGGATAGAGTGAGCTAGAAAAGTAAGATAAGATAATCAGAAATGAAGTGGAATAAAATAAAAGAAGACGATTGATGAAGAGTGATGTGAAAAGAAAACGAAATAAAATGAAAATACATACGCAAGGTTCAGTACTTTACACTCGACCGAGACGTACGAACTTGGTCTGGACCTTCACTCCAGATCTTATCGCCATGGGTGACCTTGACAGCTCCGGTGATCACGGGGTCACGCAAGCCCCACACCACGTCCAGGGGTACGGATCCTTCGGTCAGAGATTACAGCCCAGAGGCTCAAAGATCTAATACTCACATCTCACACCCATATATACTGCGTTTCCTGGTAGAATGTATCTGTCATACTAACTGTTTCATCTGTTTATATATCTTATATGGAAGGAGATGCTGACGTCGATCTTTTGATCACTTATAGCCTACTTCAGCTCCAGCGGGAATGGGCCGAAGAAAACATGGACACTGTGGTGATGACGAATTCGATGAACGCTACCAAGAACAGCTAGTGCCCGATAATGACTATCAGGCTCTGGCTGTTTGAAAAAAACAACATAAGAACCAAATAAATATATTTTCCATTTATTTCTTGTTCTAGACATTCCTCTCACGTACAGATATGCGCCAAGTGATTGGTTGAACCATGAAACTTGTTGGATAAGTGAATAGCATTCAACACGAGAGTGAATGGCCTGTCCTTTCAGTGCGCGTCTTGTGTTGAGAACAAGAAGACCACGCCGAGTGACTAGTAATTGAACAGAGCCTGTACATGAATAGGTTTTCATATGTAACCTTAAGCTGGATTAACAATGCAAACTAATGATTAGTGACTAGTACTGAATACTAAAATCAAGAAACTGAGCATTCACATAGACTTGAAATAAGAACTGATTTTGGCGGAAATGACGTATTTTTCGTGAGTCGTAGCTCTCTTAAGATGACGGATTCAAATTGAGATCTACATGCTAGAAGGCTGTACATGAGCGTGAGAATTTAGCGGGAAAGGTCGTGCCTATATTCTGATTGATTCTGATTTACATTTTTTAAATTAAAAAGTAGGCCCAGGGCCAATATCTGACTATGGATGAAGACGATATGATCGTAATGCAAATGTGGATGATGATGCTTTTTGCAGGTAATTACTGAAATCATATCTCTTTGTTTTAAAAATAGAACAGGCAAAAGACCAAGTTCATAACTTAGGGGCCTAGCGCCTTTAGGCTGAAGTAGACCCTATAATAGTGATCATTTTACACATTTAGGCTTACAATGAAATTACAAAATTGATGTTTTCTTCAAAGGTTGCGTTTATTTGAAGCGACGAAGGGGAAGAGAGACTCGTCGCTTCTGGATTCGTCCTATTAATCGGGACCGGGAGCAGACTGGACACTATGTCAGTTTATTTTTGAAAATGAAAACCTGTGACCCGGATTTCTTCAAGTATACTCGCATGACCAGGCCGCAGTTTGATTCACTTCTGGTTATGGTGGAACCGCATCTGATGAAGAGAAGTATACGACCGTCTCTTTGTCCAGAGTTCAGACTGGCTGCTACGATAAGGTAAGACCTTAGGGAAATCATACCTTTAGTCGAAACATATAGGCCCACACACAATGTATTTCCTATTACCATCCCCATGTCTCTTTCGGTTTCAGATATTTGGCTCATGGTGGTTCGCAGCGTATTGTTGCGTGGGAGTTCAAGGTTGTACCGTCCACCATGTCGGGCATAATTCGTGAAACCTGCAACGGTATTTGGCATGTCCTTAATGAGCAATACTTACCAAACCCCACTGTCAGTAAATGGAGTGATACTGCTGAAGGATTTCTCAAACGTTGGAATTTACCAAATTGTGTTGGAGCGATTGACGGGAAGCACGTTATAATACAGTGCCCTCATGAGGGGAGATCACTGTATTATAGCTACAAAAAAATGCACAGTATTGTCTTAATGGCAGTATGTGACTGGAACTACCGCTTCACATTAGTCGATGTTGGGGGTTATGGTTCACAAGGTGACCGAACAATTTTTGCAGCTGCAACATTTGGGCGTGAAATAGAACAAGGGTCAATAAATCTTCCGGCAGACAACTCTTTACCAGGCAAAAGTGCTGAGGAAAGATTCCCTTACTTTTTTGTTGGTGATAAGGTGTTTCCTTTAAAACGAAACATAATGAGGCCTTTTCCAGGTAAATTCCTGTCATTGTTCCTGTTCCTGTCAGATGCGAGTTTTTAATTATAGGCTATCTCGTGCACGCCGAACAATTGAAAACGCATTTGGGATTTTAGCTGCACGCTGGAGAATTTATCGCCATACTATCAACGCCAATCCAGAAACTGTCGATTCAATTATTGAAGCAACTGTATGTCTCCATAATTTGTTGAAAACCGAAGATTCAGAATTGCCGAGAAACGAACGACGCTACTGCCCGGACAATTACATCGACAGTTATGACGAGAATGGTGTAGTTACACCAGGTCAGTGGCAGAGTGAAATTGGGACAACTAGTGCGCTGAGAAGCATGGGCCGTTTAGGTTCTAATAACATGGAAGCAGACGCTGTTTCTCTCCGTAACACACTTGCAGATTACTTGTTAACAGAAGCAGGACAGGTCAGTTGGCAATACACACATGTTAATGCGGGAAGAATGGGAATGAACGAAGTGTAGTGAATTGTTCGGTCAGGTTTATTCTAAGTTATAATACCTATTCATAATATTATTGGGTTTACCTTCTACATATTCATATTTTGGTTGAAGATCATTAGTTTATAAGATTATAATTTAATTGTACCGTCAACAGACAATTGCGAGTGTAATAATAAATGAATAAATAAATCATGTTATTTTGAAATATGATAATACAATTAAATTTGAAATGAAAGTGCAAACATTTTATTTTGTACATTGCCTATTATACTCGTCATCCGAAATAAAATCTTTCAACATCTTGATAAGTTGAGTCCTGCATTGGCTCTTCTTCTTATTGCCATGCACCTTTTTCATCATTTTTGCAATGCTTCTACCAAGCAACATGTCCTCGTCCTCTTCCGCGTCTGCTATAACTGCAGGCGGCTTACTCCTACCATCCATGAATCGAGAAAAGCTCGCCATACTTTTCTCAAACGTATCTGCGAGTCTGTCAGTGGAAGCCTTTTTTTAAAACTGTTCTGATTCTGGCATCTCGCATCTTTCTGGCCACTTTGGGGCTTTTGATGTAGATGTCGGAAGTCGACTCTTATTGAAGTCGCCAGGTGCACAGGTGTGGTTTCAACATTTCCTACAGGATCAACAAGAGGTGCAGTAGCTGCTGTAGACACAGCCTTTGCTGCAAATGGAAAGGTTTTAATCTTTCCGCTTGCAATGAGGGCCTCCAACACAGCCTCCTGTTCTTTGTTCAACTCCTTCACAGTAATCATTTTACTGGCAGTACTAACTGGCTGCATAATAGCAGCACGTTGTTCCAGTGAACTTGAGGAACTCGATTTTGATGAGCAGAATTCCAGGTTCCAACCTTCGTCCGGAATTGGTGCCGAGTAAATTGCTTCGAGAGGCAATCTACCTGCTCTTGTGGTGTTATCGAATGTTCTATTAACAAAGATCCAAGTTAAACACCTAACTTAATGGTTAATTTTTTTCCAAAATGGTGGCTGTTGATGTACCTGTTTTAGATGGTGCCAAAGTAAATGTGAATAAAAATCAAAATTGTTGCTTGGTATGTGACAAAATCGTAAGAGCTGGGTTGTGCTGTATACAGTGTAAGAGATGGGCGCATTTTAATTGTGTAGACAAGAATAAAAAGGACTATAAGGTCAAAAAAAGTGACCTCGTGTGCACTCACTGTAAAAGTGAGGTTAAGTATGATCAAGACAGTTGCAAGAAAGAGGGGAACAAAAGAAAAAAGAAGAAAAGCAAAAAAAACATTACGAAAACGAGATACTCCAGGCTTGAAGTACACAGTTATACTAGGAAAAAGATACATAAGAAATCTAGAAAACAATGCAATGAGAAATGAGAAAACAATCAAAGAATTGGAAGAGAAACTAGATGCAAGTGTGGGGATAGGCCTAAGCCTCAGTCTGAGGGAGAGGGAGACCAAATGGAAGGAAGACAAAGATAAGTTAGAGATGAATATACAACTGATTGAAGGGAAGTTACAACAAATGGAAGACATTTGTAAAAACCTAAAGAAGGGGATCCAAAGGGAACACGAAACAGTCCAACAAATGTCTGAAGAAATACGGAGAAAGGAAGACGAAATAAAACAGGCAAACGTATTAAATAAAGTATTAAGTACTAGAATGAAGACAATGATCGAGTACAAAAACAACTGTGGGCAGATAACTCATCAAGATGTTGAGCTAGAATCTGATGAAACTGAAAAAAAGAAAAAAGGGAGAAAAGAAGACGAAGAAGAGAAAAGCCTAGGCCTACCAGAAAAAAAGAAGGCAGGGGAAGTGTTGAATAATATGATAAAGGAACTAAACGGAGTGAGAGTGGTAGGGGACTCGATGGTATACCACACACAACCTACAGTGGAGAAGATGGGTGGAAGGGTCAATAGCTTCCCAGGGATAAGGGCTGACCATCTTGGAATGGTGATGAAGAACGAAAACGTTGTGAAACCGCAAGACAAAGTTGTAATAATTCATGCAGGGACAAATAGTGTGAAAGGCTGGTTGAAAAATGAAAACATGATTGAAGAAGTGGTAGAAATGTTGAGTAGTGTACAAAAACAATGTGAAAATAAGTGTAAAGTTGGTGTGGTGGGAATTATCCATAGAAAAGATGTGGAAACACATGTGATAAACGGTTATAATGATCGCATGGAGTGGATTGCTGAAAGAATGGGGTTATTTTTTCTAGATCCAAATCAATGGATCTCAAAAGAGTGTATGGGTAGAGATGGGTTACACCTTAATAGAAAAGGGAGTAACAGATTGGCAAATATCTTCATTGGTTTTTCAAAAAAAAAATTGGAAAACTTAGATGGTAGCAAAGAAGTAGGCTCAGATGAAGATGCTACTGGTACAAAAAACTAAAAACAGTGAGAGTAGTTAGGAGCTCTAGGGAAGAAAAGAGCACGCCTACGAACGTAGGGGTTGTGGCAAACAATTATGTAACCGAGACAGAATGGATAGTTTATATGAATGTACAAAGTCTGATTAAAAATAAGGACCAGATAGAAGAATTATTAATGAGAAGAAAGCCAAAGATTTTAGGCCTATCGGAAACTAAACTTACTATAGATATAGAAGATTGCGAAGTAGATATACAAGGATATAGTTTAATCAGGGTAGACTCTGGAAGCCGTCATACTGGTGGTGTAGCAATTTATATTGACAAAGATATTAAATATAGCATAGTTAGTTCTATATATATTCATAGTTAGTTGTATTTTAGAATAGATTTATGTAAGCACATTCATTATTTCTAGGATTTTCAAGATATTTGGGTCCCAAAAGTTTGAAAATCACTCAAAAGAATACAGGAACCTTGGCAGATTGTTTTTGTGCACGGCCATCAGGATATCATTAATGTCGAGAGGGCTATGGGGGATCGAGACTTTCCACTGCCACTTGGTTTTCCTTGCATCCATGTCATCACAACTATCAATGTCTCAAGAAACGAAGAAAACAAGAACAGACGAGAAGAATATAAGTTGGAAGAAAAAATGTATATTTCAAGACCAACAAACATTTGATCCATCCTGACGTGGTTTTTCGTGGTTTCCCACAGTCCTCGAAGTGAATGCTTGGATGAAGTACTAATTGGCCACGACCTTAATTAGTAGAGTGATAGGCCTAGTTATATCGAGGGCTGTCACTCCTTATTGTTTATCCTTTGTATAATGATGAACTTTGCACCTGCTGTCATTGGAAGAAGTGAACATTGCTTAAGAGACTTAGTTCGAAGTGAAAAATATCAACATTCGTGTGGTTGGATTATTCCTAATATCAATGTTGGTATAGTGTCCGGATATATCGCAAAAACAGTTTATATTGTGTTCCGGACTTTCGGCAACTGAAGACTTTTATCTGCGGCGAAGATGTGTGGTCACAGACAGCGTAGACCTGGTGTCAAAGTTCATTGCTTTAATTTGGAATAATAATAAAATGGGGTGGTGGGATCGCCCTTGTGGTGCCCCGTCCAAACGATCCTACTTTCATCCTTAGCCTTAATAGGGGAACAATGATTTTGTATCAAGTTTCGATGTTATTAAAAAAAAAAAAAGTTAGTTCTAAGGTTATAAATAAATACTGGTGGGGAGTAAATATTAAAATATGTAGTGGAGAGATGAAGGGAGTTTTATATAGTGTAGTGTATGCCTCACCGAAAGGAAAGAAAGCTAATATTATTGAATTACTTGAAGGTAACATTAAGTCCTTGGTAGATCTTAAAAGCAAATTCATTTTGAATGGAGATCTAAATATAGATCTAAGTAAATCAACGCTCTATTCTAAAAAAATGATGACAATGTTGGAAAGAAGAGGGTTAGTACAGCTAATGCAAGAATACACTAGGATAGCTAAACTAGTGAGCAAAAAAGAAAAGAAAATAAGAGTATCAAAAACAATAATTGATTATGTAGTTACATACTATGAAGATAGGCATTTATTCATTACAGAAATACTAGATGAGATAATATCAGATCATCAGATAATTAGCATAAGGAAAGGACTGGCGAATAAATATAGGGATAAAGTAATTAATAAAGAAATAGTCATTAGTGGGAGAAATTATAATAGTCTGTCGAATGATAAGGAAAAAGAAAACGATTTTGTAATGGCTCTTGAAGGAAAAGAGTGGAATGTAAATAGAGAAGGATCAAATGTAGATAGTATGACAGAAGAATTTATTAAAAACTTGAGCTCTACTATTGAAAATAAAATCCCTATAAAACGGTTTGAAATCAAGGAAAAATACACAAATAATGGATGGTTTGATAAGGAAGTGAAAGGAATTCAAAACAAGAAAAATTATTTATATAGAGAAACTAAACGAAGTAGACAAACAGAGGACTGGGAAGAGTATGCTAAAAAACGCAATGAATTTTTGTCTGTAACAAGGAGAAAAAAGAAAGAGTTTTATTCGAATAAGATTTCAAAGTGTAAAGGGGAACCAAAAAAATACTGGGAAATTCTGAAACAACTATACAAGGGTAAAAAGAAAGAGAGTAACGATGTTATGTTCTTCAATGATAAAAAGGTAACGGGTAATTTAGCAATTGCTTCAAAATTTAATAACTTCTTCGTGAGGAGTATTGAGGATATTTTAAGTAGCATCAATGTGGTTCATGGAATGAATAACGAACCAGACACAGTTGATCCAAATAGAAGTTATGAGAGTATGGTACACTTCAAACAAATAAATACGGACATAGTGAAGGAGAAAATTAGTAAAATGAAAAACTCAGGACCGTGGGAGGATGGTATTAACAAAAATATACTAGATCTCTCGTTTGGTGTAATAAAAAACTATTTCACCAATATTATCAATAAGTCATTAGAAAGTGGGATTTTTCCAGATAGTCTTAAGAAATCTATAATCATTCCAGTACCTAAAGTTCCAAATACTGCAAGAGGGGAAGAACATAGACCGATTAACATGCTTCATATAGTAGAGAAATGTCTAGAATACGTTGTAAAAGACCAATTAGATGAATTTATACATAATAATAATATACTAATAGAGGAACAATCAGGATTCAGAAGTAGACATGGGTGTGAAACTTCCATTCAATTAGTATTGGCTAAGGTAAAGGAGAGAATGATAAAAAAGGAGATTGGAATAGCAGTATTTTTAGACCTTAAAAGAGCCTTCGAAACAATAGATAGAGAAATACTTATTAAAAAACTGTCCAAATATGGTATAAACGGAGTAGTATCAAGGTGGCTAAGCTCCTATCTAGAAGATAGGAGGCAACAAGTGAAATTTAATAACATTTACTCGGATATAGTTAAAAATGAAGTGGGAGTACCACAAGGGTCAATCTTAGGACCCCTATTATTTATTGTGTACATAAATGATATGTGCAAGGTTCTAAAAAAATGTAAGATTTATTTATATGCTGACGACGCACTAATAATAGGTAGCCATGCAAAGGTAGAAGGAACTTCAGATATGGTTAATGAAGATTTAAAAGAAGTTGAGAACTGGTTAAGAGTAAACAAAATGAAACTTAACACTTCAAAGACGAAAGCAATGGTAATGTGCACAAAAGATGTAAGAAAGAAGAATGTAAAAGAGATAGAAGAGGTGAAAGTGGTTATGGAAAGTCAAGATATTGAAATTGTGAAAGAAATTGAGTATTTAGGAATAATATTAGATAATGAGTTGAATTTCAAAAAACATGCTGAGTATATAATCAAGAAGATGGCTCAAAAAGTTGGATTATTTATAAGAGTGAATGGTTGCCTCACAACAACAGCAAAAATACAAATGTATCAAGCTTTGATAGTTCCTTATTTAGATTATTGTAGTTCAATTCTGTTTTTATTACAGAAAAATGAAATTATGTCATTACAAAAAATACAAAATAAAGGAATGAGAAGTATCTTACGAGTGAGTAGAGATACGTCAATATTAAAAATGTGTAAGGCCCTATGTTGGCTTACTGTCAAAGAAAGAATTGTATTAAATAGCTTGACTTTAATTTATAAAATGAATAAGGGTTTTGTGCCTGCCTACCTTTGTAATAAGATAATTTTAAATAAGGACACACATAGGTATAAAACTAGAAATAATGATAATATAAGTATTGAAAGAACCACCTCAAAAGAGGAAGATAACTCTATCTTTGTTAAAGGCATTAGAATATATAATAGGTTACCTGAATGTATAAAGAATGTTGATACAATAAGTAGTTTTAGGCGTGAATGTTGTAAGATTATAAAAGAAAAGAAATTAGTTCCTAAGGCATATGAGAAGAATAATCTCAACTTTTGGGATAAATGTAATTAGATAAGTATTGATAGTAAAATACGTAACTTGTATGAAATGTATATGTAAATAGCTACAAATGCTAATAAAGATTGATATTATTATATTATTATTAAAGTTTGCTCTACATTGCTATAGTGCGTCTTATGTATCGTGCAAAATGGGCCGACAAACGAGACATTATATTTTATAAAATTGTCTACATAGCACACCCCAAGTGATGAGCCTAAACTTACTGCCTCGTATGCATGTGCTTCTCCAGGAAACTCGTGGACGAATACAAAGGCCACTCTGGCTTTGCCCTGTACTCGGAGCCGCTTGGACCACCAGTTGTCTTAGCACGACGCTCCGCTGAAAACTTCCGCTTCAGTCGGTCCCACCGCGTCATCACTTCAACCACTGAAATAAAACCAATATAAATATTAGCTATAATTATATCAAGTTTAACGCATTAATATAGGCTTAGGCCTAGCTGAAAGTAATGTAGGCCCATACACACACACACAACGTAGGCCCTAAATAAATGCTTAAAAATGTTAGGTTAGGTCGGTTCAAGTAACAGATATAACTTACCATTCGAGCCCATAGCTTCAGCTATGGAGATCCAAGCGTTTTCGATCATTGTCTTGATCGTGTGACGCTTGTCACTTTTGTCATAAAGCCATGGAAAGGTCTCCACAATTATTATCAAATTTTCGTCGCTTAGACAGTCGTCACCCATTCCGATTCTGATGTTGGTTGCCGAATATCAGGTTTATCGCCGCCTCTATTGACTTCCTGTCGTTTCAAATTCACGACTTCTGTTTGGTTACACTAATGATTAATACTAAAGTTGAAAGTTAGTTGACTTTCAAGGTCAGTCACTAATATTAAACACAATGTGAACATCAACACTGATTCCGTATCTCCCAACTTCAGTTAATCATTAATCACTAATCGTTAGTTCGCATTGTGAATCCAGGTTTACATGGTAATCAAGAGTGTACGAATTAACCTCATGACGTTACGTTATTCAATAAAACATGATTCCTTTTTAGACTATAAGATTACATATCTAAACATTACAACAGTTTGACAACATGTTATCTTAACACAACAATAGTATAAGTTTTAAAATAAAATAAATCTTCAAATTGAACTTCAGGATTACTCGATACATATATTATCACTATCATTACTATTATTGTTCATTATTATACCATTTATATAATTAACTTCGTAACATCAACGTTTAAATTCATTTTCATATATCATTTTTTCATTATTTTCAATTATCATTAGTATCTTAATTTTTGTATTTTATCGATAGGCCTAATTATTTCAATTTCATTTCAATTTTATATAATTTCAGTATTAGTTATTTAATTATGTTTTATTATATTTTTCTATGTATTTTATATTGATTATTATCCTGCTCACAGTGGGGTCAGGGACCAATAAAGGTTTTTATATATATTTACTTATTATCATATGATGTTATAAGCCACATGGAATAGTTAGTAATAGTAGTTGATAATAGTAAACTGCTAACCATTCCGATTTCCTCGGAAGAGGGTTAAAGGAATATTTGAATAAACTAGGAAAACGCGTTATGTGTTTCCGCGTTGATGGATGAGCTAATAAGAATGAAACTGAATTATTTCAAAAAGTTAAATCAAGTTGATGTTTTGACGGCATTCAAATTAAAAATTAATGTTTTCATTCGGTTGATTTATTTCGTAGACTATTCTCATCATGAAGGAAATATTAGATGCAATCTAAGATACAATATATACACCTTGAGATCCAATTATATTCATTACTCATTCTAAATAATATCTTTGATAATAAAGAAGGCTTTGTTTTAATAGTTCTTCAATAATTGGTGACACTTGTTGCTTGGATTTAATTGGTTTTCTTAATAGCTTTGAATGATGTATAAAAATGTCATTAAATCATTTTTTATATCTAAACGACTGATTGGATTCCAGTGAAAGTTTGGAATCATGTGTATCATTATTATATTGAAATTCGGTGAAAATTTTAATTTTTTTGAAGGACATTTTTTGTACGAAAATTCTTCTCCGGCTTATTCTTATGGGTAATTTGGAAAATGGAAAATTAGTTTTCTCAGAAGTGGTGCAATCGATTGCGCATAAAAATCAATGAGATTCAATCCAGATGATGACACTTGGGCTTGCCAAGTTTCAATTGAATTTGAATTTTCGTTTGACCTGTAGAGCGCGAAAAAAAAAAAAAAAAAAAAAAAAAAAAAAAAAAAGTGTAATTGAGTCTTCGCTTCGCTCATCCAATAAATAAATGAATGAACGAGGGTTGCTCTAGCCAACCATCTCTACGAATAACAACATGTGGACGAGAAACTGACTGTTGCCACGATTGTTCCCTCTCAAGTGTTAATTGATGGTTAAAATGATGTATATATTATTATTGTTATGCATTTATTCACACAGTAGGCCTACTGGTCAAGGTTAGTATGTAGGCCTACTCTACTAACCTTGAGTACTGGTATATATTCAATTTGATTTTGGGTCATATAATGAATGATTTCATTCTATTGTAATACTTCAATACTTGACTCGATAAGTTATATATGGTAAAAAACCTTTCCATACACCCTCAATGGTATATATCTTAAAGGGTATGTGTTCATACCTTGTCATATGTGTCCACACTGTGTCATATGCAATGTGCAATTAATGGAAATAAACTTGAACTTACTTATTATCATCATTATTGTTGTTATAATTATTCTTACATGTTGTCTGCTGAATGTATTATTTGTCGATGTCGATTAGTGAGTCCGCACACAAGGTATTATGCTAATGCGGGCTTCACACATCTAAATGTTTATTATTATTTTGTATTTTTGTTTGTTAGTGTTGGGGTTGAAGGCGCGTCGACAGCGAGGTCATTTAGCGCCCATGTTCATGTCCGTGTACTTTGCCATATTTGTCAACGTTTGTGGATGTTCCAAGCATATGGAGGGAGCGGGATAGAAAGAGCTACAAAAGGAAGAAAAAAAAGGAAACTGTAGGTCAGGAGAAAAGTGAAAAGAAAACGAAATAAAATAAAAACACAAACGCTACGTTCAGTATCCCTCCATATACTCAGTTCACCAAAAGGCTTCCACTCGACCGAGACGGTCCGAACTTGGTCTGGACCCTCACTCCAGACCTTATCGCCATGGGTGACCCTAGATCTGGATCATTGGGCCACGCAAGCCCCCACACCACGAAAAGGTGTCTGCATCTTGCGAAAGGGATTAGATTGGGTTTATATATTCTTTTAACTATTGATCAAAATATAACATGAAATGTATCACGTTGCTAGTATAACTTATTTCCACAGTTGGAAGGAATTTGAAATCCAATAAATAGAGTAGGACTTCCATTTAAAGCAAGTTCATTTGAAGTTCCAGCTTTGTTGGTGTGTACCACCTACATCGCAACATTACCATTAAAGACGAATAAATAGTTGAATACAATCAACAATTACAATGATCAATGAATAATTAGAGGTTACATATTGACAGATCATAAATGGAGTATATGGAATAAATGGAATTTTTAGTTAATATTGACAACACCCCACCATCCCTTTTCACCTCACTTGGCCTAGCCGCCATAATGATTGTTGGTATTACTTGGAGCGAGCCGATAAGCGGCTACATCAATTAGTTACGATTCTTGGAAATTTGAAAATTAAGTGCCGTCGCTATACCGGCGGTATAGCGACGGCATCGCGGTATGAAATAAACAAAGAGAATTGTTGAACGAACAGAATATATTGATATTTGATACTGGAATGCAAAAATATTACCCTCGAAAATAGTCATGAAATATAAAATATGTTCGTATCATTATGCACCGAGTCGCTGATAAGGGTGATTCCATTTTATAATAATCATCAATCGCGTTCTCTTCGTCGGAATACGTGTGGACGTGTTTAGTTTTCACGACAATGAGCTCTGCCTCTAGTAAAACTGTCGTTCCAAGTGACGATGAAGAAGAGAGAAACTATCAAAATCAACTATCAACATTATTAAAAAATAATAAAATAAATTTTGGGCGCGAATACAATAATTTCACTTTACAAATCTGGTAACACTGGTTCAGGCTCGATACAGGTTCTCCAAGGAGACAGTACGAGACCTGTTACTCGACATTGGCGCTGCCTCAAGCCATGTAGGCAATACAGGCAGTCCTCTAGCGCAAGCACAACAATTATTTATCGCGTTGAGGTTTCACAAAGTGATGGGAGACCTTACTAGAGTCCATGGGAACTACTGCTTTCTGGGCTATGAAGCGGGTAACGCAGGCTACTTGTGGTCCATGAGGAAATGTTATTCTTTCCCACATCCATATTCGAATTGGGGGAAATAAAGCAAAAGTTTATTTCAAAGTTAGATATGTACACATTAATATCTTACATGTTATCTTATCGAATTATTACAAAACATATTTCTTTCAAACTTCAAGAGCATTTAATTTATTCCTTCCAGAGATAATTTTCCTGGGATCGTGGGAGCTATAGATTGCACCCACATTCGAGTATCGTGGCCCCACACGTACATCAACAGGAAGAGGTCTAACGATAATTAATACGTCGTTTATAATTTCAATTCATCAAGGTGGTTAGCGACATGAATCAGATAATCAGGAACATTGTCGCTCGATGGCAGAGATCCACACACGATTCTAGGATTCATGGAGAGATTCCAAACAAGCAGCATCCGAGGTCACCTCACAGGTGACGGTGGATATACGTCGACACGCTGCATGCTGACTAGTGATGCGCGCATGGGAATGTTCCCGGGAACATTTCCTGTTTGAACAAATTCCCATATTCAGGGAATCTATTTTTTTTTTAAATCAGTTCAGCAGTTAGATAATTAATTAGATGATTCAGCAATTTGCCTGCTCCATTTGTTTTTTGAATGGTGGGTTTTCAGAATCCAAGACCGTACTTTTGGTGGTAGAAATGTCTTGACATGTCTCAGACGAGAAGATCTATTGTACTTTTTTGTTTTCATGTATGTTTCATGATTATTTTCGAGCTAGGTGTTCAATCGAGAGACTGTTCGGTGTTGGGAAGCGGAGGTTCCCGTGTCTGGCCAACGGTCTACGTACACAAATCCAAACGACACTGAACATTATAATTGTGTGATGTATTTGAGACTCATACTCAAGTTGGAATGTCTACGAATGTACAGCTACCCTCGAACAATAGACCTAGCCCCTGGAATGTGGTAGAGGGTATGGGTTGACCTAACTCATGCGTGGAGGGACAGTTAGTTCTAAGACAGGAGTTGGAAGCAGTGACCTGCGGTGTATTGATAATACTAGTGTTAAAATAAAGCGCAGTACGTTAATATTTAACCTGTGTATCGTGTAGTTATTTTAAGCTCTATTAATCTGAATAATTATCACAATTGCAACTGCCGTGCTCCACAATTTAGCCATGCTTCGGAGGGAAGTAGAGCCCAGTGACATTAAGCTCCTTGATGACTATGTTCCGATCTCCCGGCGCAAACTTCATCTCGACGATTGTGGAACGACATTACGCCCAGTCGAGCACAAGTTTCACCACAACGGATTGAAGAACATTACGAAAATCTAACAACAGACTTGGACGGTAATTGGCCTCCGACCTGAGTGCATCATTGACTATGATGAGACAAATCTTCAGGATGATCTTCATGACAAATCTTCAGGAATTTATACATTTATCTTGACCATTGAAATATTGGTACACCCTGGTGTGAACCGTCATTTCATAATCATACTGTGTTTCAGATTCCCATGCAAAATTAGAAAAATTACTGCAGTCGGAAGCGCTAAAAAAGTATAAAGCGCCAGGGGCTGAAAGGATGAACACGACAAATGATTTGAATGATGGCATTCCTACGTCTGAGGATGATGACGGGCCCATTGATGAGTCAAACGTGAGTACCTATATTTGTTTCATACTATTGGTGTTCCTTTTTCTTGACATTATCATCAACAGTGCTGGGCAGTGATCATCACAATAAACTAATTGCTTTTCTAAACTTGTTGATATACGCATTACATCTTCACACAAGGAACTTGAACTTTATGCACGTTCATCTTTTAAGCAATAAAATGTTTATTGAAAGCTTGCATTTTAGTTTTGAATTATAATACTCTGCTGTATTGCACTTTTCGCATTTGATACAACTACCGTTACATTAATTTTTCATGTTAAAGACCCTACGCATAAGGTCCGAATGTTACTGATAATTTTTCTGACAATATTATTGTTGTTTGCCCCGGTGGCGCAGTCAACTATCGCTAGAGGTAGAAACTGAAGTCACCGTTGGGTGTGGGTTCGAGTCCCGCATAAGGCATGGGTTTTTGTAAATGTCCTTTCACATATCATCACTTCATCGTATCACTATCGTACCCCCGTATAACCTAGCTGTTGGTGGGGTCGTTAAGCAGCATTATAAAAAAAACAATTAAAATGTTACTGTATTACATTTTATTATTATCAACTTTCTCAGGGCGATTTTTCGTTAAAATGCAACGAATCCACACGGAATCTCATTATAAAAAACTGCTATCAACCTATCAGTCACAAACGTCTGGATCTAGTACCAGCCAAATCAACGCACGTGATCCTGATGTAGCCAGCTTGATCAACATTAACAAGGAGCTTCTTGACATCATCAAAAGTGGTTTGTTTTGATTTAATCTTCGTCATAATAGTTTTCCAACAATATGTTACTAGACTATAGCCTAGTATGGCAGCTTGTTTGTGGGATTAGTATGTAGTAAGTAATTTTCAATGTAGCTCCTCAAAAAAAACAATTTTGTATTGCAGTGAACCCTTCTTCGATGTGTGAAAGGGTTGGTAAAATGTACCAACATATGAAAAGGACGAAGCGAGCTGCCAAAGATAATGATGATGGCAATGACGACCAACCAACAACGAGCAAAGACAGTTTGATTATAAGTATAAATTACATAAATTAAGTATTTTATAAGTTACATAAATACCGAGTAAGATTGGATTTCAAAACGAAGTGAATAGTAATACAAAATAAGACAACGGAGAGAACTATACAAATCAAGGACTTATAGAAAACGTACATGGACCAGAAAACATTATTCGACGATAGATACAGGGATAGTACATACTACAACAAACATAAATAACAAGACAGTGACTTGTTGGGGTTGGTTATTTCTAACCAAGGGGTTGGGGCGACATCATGCGAAAACAGCATCACATTTCATGATGAAGATGAGATAGATAATATAGGTCTAGCATATGTAGATGACGAAACGGAAAATTTACAGATTTGCCCAATCACAAGCAACCACAACAATGACAGTTTTTTCTGATTGGAATTACAATATGGTATAAACCGCATGGTAGAATTGCGAAATTGATACGACATCCCGTAATACCAGAAGAACCTGATGAAAGACCTTGAGCCAGACAGATGAAAAGCCTGGTTTGGGCTCCTTTGAGGTGAATAAACGTATCTTATATCGTTAGATTGCTAATGGAATAAGGAATCCAGAATGGTCGAGCGGCACGATTCCGTACTTGTTTTCAAGAATGAGGTATGTCGTATATTGGAAGCCCTGGGAGAAATTGCCTGTTGGTATGATGTTTCGTCCTCAAAGGCAAAATGTCTAGCAAGAAGTTTAGCACAGTGTGAATTTACTGTTTCACTTACTTGTCTTTCATCAGTATTGGCTCTATTCAAACCGCTGAGTACACTATTACAAAACAACCGCTACATATTATTGCGGCTAGGGAAAGTTTAGATGATCTAAAAGAGTGTTTATCACCTGCTAGGGAGGCCAGTGACGAAACATTTGTGTCAATATTCAGCAGTGTTAGATAAATGTGTGCCGAGCTGCCGCTTGATGTAACTATGTAGGCCCCGTGTGATTAGAAAACTGACGAAACGAGCCAATCACCCGGCCACTAACGAAGAAGAATATTATTGCCGTTCTGTTTGCGTACCACTTCTTGATAACATATCTCAAGATCTAGGAAGAAGATTTGCACCAGAGAGCCTGAACGCACTCAACTATCTGTGTTTTTACCCAAGTACTTATGCGACCCAGAGAACTCTGAGAAAGATTATCTCTCTCCTTTGAAAGAAGTTGTATCACAATACGTCAGTGTCTGCCATTGCCCGAAAACTCTCGAGAGGATACTGCTTTAGAGATTCTAACAGGAGAGCTGAAGATCGGCAGCAGAAGTGGAGGCGAATTGCACCAGAAAACAAGTTGCCGAAATACGCTATAGACGCGTACGCAGCTTGTGACAAACAGATGTATCCGGTCATTAAATCGCTTTCCAAATGTTGTGTACCCTGCCGGTTAGTGCGAACTTTCTCTACGCTGCGCAGACTAAAAACATGGATGAGAACCAAGATGAAAAAAGAAAGATGAACAGGATTAGCTCTTCTCAACATTCAGCGCAATATCAATCTCGATATCGATAAAGCGATTGATAGTCGCGAAATCCAATTTCTCGAAAACTCGGCATATTTCGGCAGAGTAAATTGGGGAAAAAAATGAATTCTGGCACACTTCCTTTTCCACCAGCCACGCCACTTAGTTTCACAACCGAGCCAATGCCATATTTCATCGTAGGAGATGAAGCGTTTGGGCTACAACAAAACATTATGCGTCCAGATCCCGGAAAATTTCTTTCAAACAAGAAAAGAATCTTCAGTTATAAGGAAGTCCCTTCAGGCTACTAGTCACATACTTGCCAGGCCTAGTGGCCTAGGTTTAGTTCACAGTTTGTTATAATTCTTCATAATTGCTCCTCAGAATGCTTTTGTGATGTCAAGAAATCTGCAGGCACTGATAGATGATGAAGAGATTGCGATTATCCTTGACGATCGACACTGGCGGTACCGATCTTGAATCGGACGACGATGATTCGACAGCTACATTCCGCCGCAGTGCCGAAAGTGGCTTGGGTGAATTACATGCTGAAGATCCTTGTTAGTTAGTTAACTATTAGTGTTAGAGTTAAAGGCGCGACGACATGGAGGTCATTTTGCGCCAATGTTAATGTCCGTATACTTTGCCATAGTTGTCAACGTTTGTGGATGTTTCAAGCATATGAAGGGAGCGGATTAGAAAGAGCTAGACAAGTAAGGTAAGATGATATAAAATAAAGGAAGATGATAGATGAAGAGAAAAGTATCAATAAAATGAAAATACAAACGCAAGGTTCAGTACTCTCATCTTTGATCAAATCTTTCAGAATGAATTAGAAGGTGAATATTGTAGGCCTATGTGTTACCACGTCTGGGCCTAGGCCAGCCCAACGCTGCTTTTGATTTAATCTAACAAGAAACAATGTGTATGATGTTACAGATTCAATGGGAGACAATGATGATCATCTGGCTGGAGTTGCTTCTGAAAGTTGTGCCACTGCAAATCTAGCACCCCTTCCCTCGACTGCTAGGCGTGCATTGGGGACTTCAACAACAACAAATATAAGACGAGCAAAAAGACGAGCAGGTCGAGGAACTCAGTTCAGATGACCGACTTTGTAGTAACTTGGTTAGAAGGGTGGGCCTACTATGAACGAAAGTTGTTGGACGCCGCTAATAATCGACTCGTGCGGCCACACACCAAGTACACTGATTATCAACAACATACAGGTAGTTACATGAAAGAATGTTTCAACGCTCCTTTCAATAGGCCTAGCATTGAAAGATGAATGTGACTAGAATAATGTAATAATTTGTTTATACATTATCAGCATTTCACTTCTGATCACGAGATTTTTCCCACAAACATTTTTAAAAAGTTTGATCCATAATACGTATAACATATTTAATCATGAATACTTGATTTCCTGATTTCCAAATCCATCAATCTACAAGAAAATTCAATATTCTGCCTGAAATATGTGTGATCCAAACATTATCACGATCTACAGAGAAATTATCGTGGATTGATTTTCCTCTGACTAATGAAACTCTAAAGCCAGTATTACACTGGGAAAGGTTGCAATTGAATGCAATCAATTCATTCCTCAAGGTCACTCCAAACAGCCGAATGACCTATTACACACAACACAACTAGATGGCCCGCTGGTTGAATGGTTCACAGCCTTCTTAGTCATGGCCTGCTTGTCACGATTTACAAAATAGATCGTATAATCACGCCAACATTCAAAAATCGAACTGTCACTTTCACTTTGCTCATCGAGATTTCAAATTCAATTAGAGCATCACTGTATTATGAAGCATAATGATTGAATATTATATAGATATACAAATATAAGATGAGAGATAGAGGATAATTATAGGCCTATATTTATCCAGATCTAGAAATTAACTAGATTATATAGAGAAATGAAGAGATTATGAAGATGATATGAAGTTTCTAGTATACGGTTTCTTCTAGTGATAGTTAAAAAGTACTGGTATTAGATACATTTTTCTGATTATGAATCGAAAAACAAGTAATTCACGTGAAAAGAAGAGAATAGCTGCCGCCTGTTATGTATTGCTGCTAGAAATGCAGAACACTGGAAATGCTGCTACACTTGCTCCCAAGAAGAGAAAAGAATGGCAAAAACCTTGGCTATTGTTTGGGTAAATGTTCCCTGATACAGGCATTAGACTGTAATGCAATAAACCTACCTCCACCAGAAATTATTCCCGATACCAAACATCATGATGCCATACGTTATTATAGCAGACGATGCATTTCCTCCAACAATGCAAACGCCGAAGGGATATTCACAAGTGGATCTCCACGGTAATTATAAGAGGAGAGTTTTCAACTACAGGTGAATGCAGATACTGCTTTCCTACTCATAAATGCATTTTGAAAACACCTCATAATGTTAATAATCCTTTTGATATTACAACACTGGAGTTGGGGATATTTGCTATATATACATTTTGCTCAACTAGGAACTACAGGGTGAATTCAATTGTTTTTCTTTTCTTGAATCAGAAAAGAAATGAAAGAACCCATGGAAATCACCAAGTAACCTAAGAAATCAATACATGGTAGATTATGTTGAAATCAAGTGTGCTTTCCAAATTTTTTTTCGATCAGTATTTCAATCAATTTCTCATAATTGAAATTTGTTTTAGGTTGTCTCGTGCTCGGATGTGTTCCGAAAATGCCTTCGGAATAGTATCTAACCGATTCCAAATATACAGATCACCATTACGATATGCTCCTGACAAAGCTACGTCTGTAGTGTTGGCTACCATTGCTATACACAACTGGCTACGGTCAGAGGCAGTTGGAAGAGCAATGTATACACCGAGCGGAAGCATCGACGAAGAAGACGTTATAGCCGGAATACGAACGCCTGGGGCCTGGGGAGACGAGCCCGAGTCACAAGGCATGATGAATGTGGGCCATGTTGCGGGCAACCGACATGCTGCTGCTGCTAAAGACCTAAGAAACAAACTGTGCGAATAATTCAATAATGACGGTGCTGTGCCATGGCAAGATCGTTTAGTGCGAAGATGAAGATGATTTTATGCTTTTGTCATGCTGCAGATTTTACTTTTCAGTCCACAATGCAGATATGAAAATAAATATGGGTCTAATGGAACTTGACTTTGGAGATATGAATACTGATATAAATACATTTACAATACCACAATTTTTCATATTAAAATCCACATTGTATTATGTCGTACCACACTATGGGGCACCATGACCACAGCTACACAGGCCAGCTGGACCGCCGCAATCAACACCCCAGGCGGGCCTGTGAACCCTGCCGTGCTGGGCATCCATGTGGCAAATAGAGCAGCATACGGCATCCTCCCATGGCCTCCTGCTAATCATGCAGACGCATTCGAGATTAATGCTGTTCAAGCTGTGGCCGTACTTCAATGGTTCGCAAGTCACATTCGACCCGTCCACCACCATCTGGCCATTGAGACGATATTATACGTCCATGTGATGATGGCGAAGAGGGGCACCGTATCCCCTCAGTTCTTGACGAAAGTCCTCAATGGAGTGACAGAGGAACTGGGTATAGAGCTAGACCTCCAGACCGACATTATATCCGCTCTCTACACAGCCTATGGAGGTTATATCGACGAAACTAATGCCGGCTCCATGTTCACCCGTTGGGCAGGGTTAGTTCCTGACTATGCTCTGAGGCTCAGGTTGACGCTGCAACAAACTGCGCTGGCCGGACTAACCAGCTTTGTCACGATTGTTGATGCCAGGAGGGGGTGCCCTAGATTCAACTGGGCTAGAGTGTTCGAACTCCTGGAGTCTGAAGTGGAGGCCTTCATCATCGCTCAAGGCCTGATTGGCACGAATCGCTACTATGGCTACCGGCGAGACATGGGACTGGCCAGCTCCGCCAGATACAAGTCGCTAGCCTGGGTAGCTAAGGAGCTGCTGGTTAGGGCGGAGGGCGAGGTGATGCTGAACCGCTACGCGGGTTGGACCAAGCGTCCGCGTTACAAGGAAGCACTAGAGGCTTTGATCACCGCCTACATACCTGATGCAGCCAACATGCCTGAGCCAAGGGAGGGACAGGGCGAACGGGTCGAGGCATTCGGGTACGCATGCGCTGCAAGCAATGCCCTCATCCATGGGGACATTATCATCCCAGGGCCAGCAGCAGCAGCACCCGTAGCTCCTCCCGCCCATGCAGAAGACGGTGATGCTGGTGAGTAGATATCTAAGACATAGTGTTCTCTGGCGAATAAACCCAACACCCATTAAGTGCTTTACTGCTGACTCCTTCATAACCGCATTGTTGCGACCCATCAAAGAACACATGGAGAAACTCCAATACTAAATTCTATAAGTACTATTAAATATGTCTGCAGAGATGACTGAAGTAGCTACTAACAAAAGAATTAGACCCATTAATATTCAATATTTCTTTTTATAATTTTTCAGGCACATCCACTGATGAAGAGGTGCTGGAGGCAGTCACTTCCCCCGATCCATTGTTGATCGTCAAAGGTTTATGTGTATTCTGTTTCTGTGTTTATTCTTTCTGTAAATTTCTACGCGGTGTGCACTTTTCAGGACTTGGACATTTTAAAAAAGATTTGCCCACATTCGGAAGAGCTAATACCTCATCAATTCGTACGTTATCGAGATTGTTTTGGTAATGATTATATTGCCATTTTGAAACTGAAAAGTCCAAGATACGGAAAGAAGCATACTTCAGAGGTGGAGTTACTTCGAACAGGGACAACCTCTCCAGCCACTTGCACATCCTTGTTTACAGCAGACACGCCCAAGCCCCTCTTCACTCTTGGTAGTATCTTTATTCCAGTATTCGCTCTGCACCCCACTAGAACGATGCCATCAGTTCAAAACGGATCTTCCTGTGCAAGATATCCGATGGCATCGTTGCAGAGAAATTCTCGGTGGATAAAGGCGTTACCGTATTCATTAGAGGAACAATTTCTTTTGTGCCATAAAACTGATAGGAGTACAAGATTGGAATCATGTGAACAGAAAGGAGTGAAATTTGAATAAAAAGATATTTTCGACTGTCGAAAATATCGCCTTGTACCCAATAGATCATGACTACAGAGCATCATTATGGATGAATAAATTAAACATCGTTCTGTTGAAACCGTTTTGATTATCGTATCATTCGAGACAATATTGTTCGAGATCGATATTTCGACTGTTGTTCTCAATGTTAAACCAATCAACATCTATGTCGGCCCAATTTATATCAACAGTTATTTGGAGACATTCCGGTGCGATTTACCACGGGTATACAGTACGCGTTCAGCACAGGTTTAAGCACGATATCCAATGGCAATAGATCAAGATTCAATAGTCTAGTCGTCAAGACATCGGGTGAGCTTACTACTTATCACGATGAATTTTTATTCGGTAGTTATCAATGGTACCCTACGTAGTAGGCCTACTCACAGTTTGTTAATTTTGTTTTCAATTGGGGTTTGGTGGTAGTCTTGCCATTTTCTTTGCTTGCTTCACATTCAGTTATACACAGATTTGTTGTTTTTCCATATATTTTTTTTAGGATTTCGTAGCTTGTGCCCTTATTTCTTCTTGTTTTTGTTTTTACAGGAGAAACCTTATACGATGTGAATGCTTCAAGTATTCTTGTAGTCGACAAGGAAATCTGTGCTAGAGGGATGAAACAAGTAAATGGTTTTCTCCTTCTATTCCTAGCACATTATGTATTCAACATCCCGTACCCAGATAAACGTTCATCAACTTTGGAGTTTATTCAGCGGTAAGTTTTCTGCACAGCATGTCTATCTACATAGATCAAAGTGGGGCCTACATAGAAAAGTATAGGATGTCACCCGACATTCTATTATGTCTTGTATTAGAAAATACCTAGTGAAGCATTATTCAAAATTTGAACTGCATTGCAGCATTACGATTTGCCACTGCAGGGAAATAATTCTATTTTCTCACTTTTTTTCAGGAAAACTGCATTTTTTGAGTAGATTTTCGAATAAATGGAAATGTTCATTCTATTTTAATCACTTGAAGGCAAAGTGTGACAAAATCGATTTTTTAGCCTCTTTTTCCAGAATAGAGTCAAGGATGATTGAAAATAATAACTAAATATTACACTTGCGTTGGTTGCATGCATTTTCCTGCAAAATATAGTCCGTGGCAAATGGGACTTACCGCTGGTTGTCTTCGCTGTTGAATCCCAGCTAGTTCGTACTCCCTTGAGCCATACGGGGTGGGTAGTTGCGAGCAGAAAAGGGTGGGGGGTCTACTTCTCAATGTTCAGGCCCATTCACGATTCAACTTGACCGTAAACTTGGGAACTTACAAAACATTTGTCATAAGGTATTTCACGTTACTGTTCAGAGCAACATTAAACTTACTTCACAGTAGGAGTACATTCGATTGAAAGTACAGGATCAATATTGATCGAATAGGTCTACGATTTCCTCTCATTTTGTATCCTTTGAGGATTTCAGCGTCGACTTGTGTACCCTTAGAATCATGTACATTTTATTTATGGAGGCATTAGGTGAGTTGAAACATGAGATTTCATATTTTCAATGTCAGTTTTTGGTGTTTGATCATTAGTAATCATTCGATAATACAGTGTATTGTGGAATGATGTATCCGTGTATGCGCTTGTCTCCTTGTTCTTATTTTCATTTAGTCCCTCCGACGTAACGTTGACTACTTATGCTGACAACTCATGGAATTTGTTCTCTCTTGTCACTACTATGCTGGGTATCAACCCTGCAACCGGGAATAAACGTGGCGGTAAACCAAAACGAACGATGGTTGCTCCGAAAGTCAGAACTCTCCTGTCCTTGTTGGGAGAGGAGGAGCACGATGCAGCTAGTAAGCAGTGGGATGTGTCTGGTTCATGCCCCAACTATCATGACGAATAATGTCGAGTGTATAAAGGTCCTAGATCTAGAATATATTTGAGCTATGAACTGAAATATTTGGACCGCGAACTATTATTACGTCTACATTGTATTACCTACTTACTCTGATAGGCCTATGTCTTTATACATTTTTTCAACTCTGTTATATTAATATCCATTTTTTTGTAAGTTGAATATATTTTATACATATCTTTTACCCCTAGAATCTTTTTCAATTTTGACTTTTCTAGTTATAATGGAACCTAGTCCTAGACAGTAGACTATGTACTAACTGATTATATTATGTTATTATGCAGGCCCCATAGACTATTGTAATGAGCAACAAATAACTATAAGTAAAATTCGTGAAGATTTTTTTTTATTTGGACTTTAATTTTATACCTTCGTATAAGGGGTACATTTTTGTTCGGATTGATCTAGCTACAGGGTCATTCCATGTCGAATCAATTCAGCCGAGTAACAGAATTGACCTGGCCATCTTCGATTTTGATTAAACTTGGTAACTGCGTCTAGAGCAATCATGGAAAACGTTGTGTTCTAGCGCTCCCTAATTTTGAGTTACGGGGTACCAAAAATAGCTAACTTGGTTACGCCCCGCAAAGTACCACATTTTTCAACTTCTGCACCCTGTGACACCTGATTTTTTTCTAAATAATCAAATCCCTATGAGTATCTTGCTCCAAAAAATGAGAACAAAATTTTAAACTGTGGGTGAAGGGTTCTTGAAGCAAGGTCATGCATAATTTGATAGAAAATGTGTTCAATCACAGGAAAAAACCACACCTT
The DNA here is from genome assembly GCA_907164805.1 of Brachyptera putata. Taxonomy (NCBI): domain Eukaryota; kingdom Metazoa; phylum Arthropoda; class Insecta; order Plecoptera; family Taeniopterygidae; genus Brachyptera; species Brachyptera putata. The sequence goes on from OU015469.1 coordinate 7,094,691, forward strand.
ACCCAACGCTGAATAGCGGAAACACGGACAGTTTGAGTGAAATATTTCACGATTTCCGTGCAGACCCGATGTTGAACGGAGAGGTGGTGTGCAACAACGCGCTCAGTCTTGGTTCGGCGTACAATGCTCAGGTGAGCATCTCTTTCTTTGGAATGTAAAATTCCTCGGAAATCTGAAAAAAACGTTGAGGTTTGTTGCCGAAATGATATATGGATTCCATTTTGAGGAAGAACGCTCAATCGGCAAAATACGTGTTATAAACAAAATGTAATACAGTATCTGAGATTAATTTGTGATGCAGTAAAAATACGATTTTTCATTCATTTTCTTTACTACGCCTTCATATTTGTTCATTTCCCTTCCAGTCTAGGTTTCCATTACATTTCAGTATTTAAATTAACTATCTACCACTAACTTTGACATAATATGGTTCCTTATCGTCTAAATGATTGTAAATTGAGTCAATGTCGTGATCCAAAAAAAAAATTAATGAAATAATGTTGATTATTGATTTGACAGTATGATAGTATTCTCTCATTACGCTCCTATCATTCATGTACTCCTGTTCCAGTCGGAGTCTTTCGTTCTAACAATGCAGTAACGTATTCACCAATAACTAATAATGAGTATCTTCAGAAGATCAGAGCTTCATGGCTGTATGGAAGCGACTGCACACCGTCGTAACGACCTCGAGATGATCATAATTAAATAAAAAATTATTGTATCATCAAGAATTGAAAATATCGTGGGGATTGCTATTGTTATGCTTTATTTTCTAAAACGCTGTGAAAATAGGACATGAAATATATCAAAGATGTCAAATTCCTCGATCTTACGCAATCGACCAAATATGCACAATTTTCAATTCACCAATTGCAAATTTCAAATTACACCAATTTCAAACCATTATTATTATAATAATTATTAACATAATCATTATGAAATTGAGATTGATAGAAAGCTAATGATTGGTTTCTTGTAAAATATACAGTACACCTAATATGTAATGTTGATATGTAAGCTGGTACTATTCGTTGAAGAAAACGCTCTATTATTTAATCTTCTTGGATGAATAAGATCGCCATCCAACATGTTCTGTTGGAATGGCTCAACGGGAACGATAAGGGAAAGTTGACGGTGTTGGGGTCAGAGTAGATCCGTGACTGTGACCTCGACAACGTGGATTATTCCGAATCCTATGTGGTGGAATGGAGAGCAGGGAACAAACCTCCACGTGGTTGAACTGTGTTCGACGCAAAAATAATACAGGTGTCGGGTATGACTCAGGAGCTAGCAATAATTATTCTCATGCAATGAACGTTGAACATGAGACTTAGAGTTTAAGTAGTTTAAGGCCCGGTTTTTCAATTGTACTGCTAATCCCGACATTAGCTTATCATTCGTTATCCCTAACGAACCGTCTTAACAGACTGTTGCCTCAAATGCGTTTCTCAATGCTTCGTTACTCCTCGGTTAGTAAACGAACGGTTTGTTCGCTTGTGATTGGTTCAATACTGCACGCACGAAGTATAGTGCGAATAGTGGATGCGCGCGCCTGTGTCCGCCTTCTAAGTATGGACAAATCGACGGTGTCCCAAATTGGACAAATCGACGGCGTCCCAAATTGGACAAATTCCAGGCGGTGGAACGAATGACTGTTTTTGTAGTTGCTATGACGCGTTATCCAAACATGTCTTTGTACAAGGGTAATCGTTCAGCTAATTTTACGAAACTTGAAGAAGGAGTGCTTTTAGATTTGGTCAGCAAGTATCAAAACAATATATATTTATAGTTTTCGGTCATTGAGGTACTAAAAAATTTGCAAGAGCAAGCATATCTTCTTCATCATCATCAGAAGAAGATTCCTCGTAAGCAATATTCATTGCACCCGCCATTTTGAAATCTGTTTAATCAGTCCATCAGATCGCTAATGTTGGAATATTAGGCCGGTTAAGAAAAGAGAGCGTTAGCATCTTTTAAAGGGACGATTAGCCCTAACGGAGGGTTGAAAAACACCATGAATGTCTAATCAATTGATAAAGGTTAACGACTTCTTCAACGGACTATTGAAAAACCGGCCCTAAAACTTCAAGTACTTTAAAGTTCAAGACTTTAAGTACTCTTTTGCGTGCGTCCTTCAACGTGCATTAATTATTTTCTTTTCTGTGTCATCTATAGACACTTCATTCCATTGTTGCTGTGTCATTTTGAGAAATATATTATTATATTGTTATATTGTGTCATACGCGCACAGCGTCCTAATTATATTCTTCCTATGCTAATTAAATTGTTACTATTAATACTCCGACCAGGTCTAAGAATTTCTCTATTTAACCTGACCTACGCCCTAAATTTAAATAGAGTGGCGCCCATACCCTTCCTTTCCCGATTATAACATGTAACCTTGCAATGAGATAGTCTAATGATATTTTCACGTCCAATCGCCAGCACCTACCCGCACCACACCGCTGAACCTTAGTCGGCACTAACTGTTAGCACTTGGTGGGAATACTGAGCGTAACATAATTGGCGCCCAACGTGGGGCTGAACGTGGGGTTTAGATCTGGTCCCTGGAGGGAGAAAAAACTAAACAAGCGTAAAGATGGCAGACACAACGAAAGTCTACACCGCAGAAGAGGTCGCGAAGATAGCACCGAAGTACAGAGGGAAACCAGAAAACTTCAAGTTAGTTAGTTAGTATTGTTTTAAGGCGCTCAACGGCTTAGAAAACTTCAAGCCCAACTTCAAAAACCGACCAAAAGCAGTCCAAGACAAAGGGGAAAAACCCAAACGTTCATCTGAAATACTACCACCAACGCACTTACATGCAAATGCCAAGCCAAAAACACCGAGAAATGAATCCATCATCTCAGAGGCGATTTTTGGAATTGAGGGGGCTGGTGCAAAAACAAGTCAAGTCACATTTTTGACGTTTTTGAGTTGAGCGCGCAAATTCGTAAGTTATTGTTTGTCTCCATTTTGGAGCAATAATAAGTCAAGTCCGGACATAACTTACAAGCCAGTATGCAATGCAAAATCAAGGCCACTCACTTTTGGGAGAAGAACAAGAAATGTCCAGGACTTGCCTTGTTCTTGCAACGAATCAAGATGGCAGTGAGCTGTCAGATTTTTCAAAATGGCTGCTCAGAGTTTTACATCGAGTAAGATTGTTATTTCTAACTGACGACAATGAATATTAGCGATGAATATTAGAGTGATATTGAAGAGACAAGAGGAAGGAAAAGATCTAGAAATTCGGAGATGTGGAAGCGAAATCTGATAAGAACCAAGAAGGCACGGGGCGAGGAACACATAAACTATGCCAACAAATTGGTAGCTGCACGGCAAACAGGTCCCAGATGTACTTGTACGAGGAAATGCATGGACAGTATAAGTTGTGTCAACCAAACCCTTATACTGAAACACTTCAATGAGCTTGGTAATAAAGATGCACAAGATGCATACATATGTGCACTCATTAAGGCGAGTCCCGTCCAGCGCCATCGTCCGAGAACCGGAGAAGGGAGCAAGACGTTCACCTACATTTACAAGGTACGATGGGGGAGATTTCATTTCATCATGAATGAATGAATGAATGAATGAATGAATGATTGAATGAATGAATGAATGAATGAATGTTGGGTTTAGAGGCGCGTCGACATCGAGGTCATTTTGCGCCTGTACGATGTAATGAACCGTCTGCTGATCATTTGAAATGATCATGTTCGGTGATAATTTATCATCATGATGATCAATTTCATCATGTCTAGGTTATGTATTCAATGCGTTTTATGGTATGCGTGTTGTACATATTGCATGCGTTTCATCCGAGGCATACGCATTTTGTAGGTTATGTATGACAAGTCTTTTCTGGGCCTAGATGAGGGATGATCAAGAATAGACTACCGTACCATAGCATATGTCATTGTATGATTGATGTTGATTTCAGGCAAACGTTATGACACAAGAACATATCTTGTGCAAGAAAGGGTTCTGCAATCTGTATGGTGTGACTCGTGCTCGTATCGAGCGTCTTTGTAGTTTCATCGCTGTGAATGTTGGGGCTACGAAAGACGGCCGCAGGAAGCACCACACTCGACCAAACCGTGTCAGTGAACATGATATTGCCAACGTTGACGAACACATAAGAAAATTCCCGAGAAGAAGGTCGCATTATAGTCGCAAGGATAATATTAAAAAGTACCATCTGTCACCGGATTTGAACTTTTCTGTTGTGCACGAGCTATATCTGCGTGACTACGAAGTTGAAATGTACATTGACTTGAAAGCAGGCAGAAAAATTAAGCCAAAGATAACTTACGACTTCTATTATCGATATTTCAACAGCCACTTCAACTATTCTTTCGGTAGACCCCGTTCGGACCCGTTCGGATACATGTGAGAAGTGCGACTCTTTGCAGAAAAGGATTGACAGTGAAACTGATGAAGCTGCGATACGACTTTCAAAACAACAAAAGGAACTGCACTTGAGGAAGGCGCAAATATTTTATGACAAGTTGAAAAGTGAAACGGAACGCTCAAAGATCGATAAGAAAATGACTTGTCTCACATTTGATTTCCAACAGAATCTACCGATTCCCGTTGTTACTTCTGGAGATGTTTTTTATGTGCGTTAAATGTGGGTGTACAACCTTGGGATACATTCTTGTGGAGATGGCCAAGCTCACATGTATGTTTGATGAAACCATACTATCATACTATCTGTTTCATCTGTTTATATATCTTATATGTAAGGAGATGCTGACGCCGATCTTTTGATCACTTATAGCTTACTTCAGCTCCAGCGGGAATGGGCCGAAGAAAACATGGACACTGTGGTGATGACGAATTCGATGAACGCTACCAAGAACAGCTAGTGACCGATAATGACTATCAGACTCTAGCTCTTTGAAAAAAACAACATAAGAACCAAATCAATATATTTTCCATTTATTTCTTGTTCTAGACATCCCTCTCAAGTTCAGATATGTGACTGTACTGGCAACATTGCGCCAAGTGATTGGTTGAACCATGAAACTTGTTGGATAAGTGAAAAGCATTGAACACGAGAGTGAATGGCCTATCCTTTCTGTGCGCGTCTTGTGTTGAGAACAAGAAGACCACGCCGAGTGACTAGTAATTGAACAGAGCCTGTACATGAATGGGTTTATAAGTTTTCCAAGGTGCTTAAGTCTCTTCTTTCATAATTCAGTGTTTAGTATTAGGGTTACCGAACTACTGACATCCGTAATGGCTCGACATGACACCACTTTCAGAAAACGTATTCCGATTGGGAAACGCATTGCGAGTGATCTCTATTTACTCTCTTCAACTGCAGAATTGAGAACAAACGCACATTCTTTTGGAGTGGCTGAAATGATTATTGTTAGGGTTTACAGGCGCGTCGACAACAAGGTCATTATGCGCATATGTTCATGTAAGTGTACTTTGCCATAGTTGTCAACGTTTGTGGATGTGTCAAGCATATGGAGAGAGCGGGATGGAAAGAGCTAGGAAAGTAAGATAAGATGATATAAAATGAAATAGAATAATACGATAGACATTACTTTCAGCTAGGCCTAAGCCTATATTAATGCGTTAAACCTGATATAATTATAGCTAATATTCATATTGGTTTTATTTCAGTGGTTGAAGTGATGACGCGGTGGGACCGACTGAAGCGGAAGTTTTCAGCGGAGCGTCGTGCCAAGAAAACTGGCGCTCCAAGCGGCTTCGAGTACAGGGCAAAGCCAGAGTGGCCTTTGTATTCGTCCACGAGTTTCCTGGAGCAGCACATGCAGACGAGGCAGTAAGTTAGGCTCATCACTTGGAGTGTGCTATGTGGACAATTTTATAAAATATAATGTCTCGTTTGTCGGCCCATTTTGCACGATACATAAGACGCACTATAGTAATGTAGAGCAAACTTTTAGTTAGGTGTTTAACTTGGATCTTTGTTAATAGAACATTCGGCCCTGTACTCGGAGCCGCTTGGAGCACCAGTTGTCTTGGCACGACGCTCCGCTGAAAACTTCCGCTTCAGTCGGTCCCACCGCGTCATCACTTCAACCACTGAAATAAAACCAATATGAATATTAGCTATAATTATATCAAGTTTAACGCATTAATATAGGCTTAGGCCTAGCTGGAAGTAATGTAGGCCTATACACACACACACATCGTAGGCCCTAAATAAATGTTTAAAAATGTTAGGTTAGGTCGGTTCAAGTAACAATATAACGTACCATTCGAGCCCATAGCTTCAGCTATGGAGATCCAAGCGTTTTCGATCATTGTCTTGATCGTGTGACGCTTGTCACTTTTGTCATAAAGCCATGGAAAGGTCTCCACAATTATTATCAAATTTTCGTCGCTTAGACAGTCGTCACCCATTCTGATTCTGATGTTGGTTGCCAAATATCAGGTTTACCGCCGCCTCTATTGACTTCCTGTCGTTTCAAATTCACGACTTCTGTTTGGTTACACTAATGATTAATACTAAAGTTGAAAGTTAGTTGACTTTCAAGGTCAGTCACTAATAATAAACACAATGTGAACGTCAACACTGATTCCGTATCCCCCAACTTTAGTTAATCATTAATCACTAATCGTTAGTTCGCATTGTGAATCCAGGTTTACATGGTAATCAAGAGTGTACGAATTAACCTCATGACGTCATGTTATTCAGTAAAACATGATTCCTTTTTAGACTATAAGATTACATATCTAAACATTACAACAGTTTGACAACATGTTATCTCAACACAATAATACAAGGTCACAACAATAGTATAAGTTTTAAAATAAAATAAATCTTCAAATTGAACTTCAGGATTACTCGATACATATATTATCACTATCATTACTATTATTGTTCATTATTATACCATTTATATAATCAACTTCGTAACATCAACGTTTAAATTCATTTTCATATATCATTTTTTCATTATTTTCAATTATCATTAGTATCTTAATTTTTGTATTTTATCGTTAGGCCTAATTATTTCAATTTCATATCAATTTTATATAATTTCAGTATTAGTTATTTAATTATGTTTTATTATATTTTTCTATGTATTTTATATTGATTATTATCCTGCTCACAGTGGGGTCAGGGACCAATAAAGGTTTTTATATATATTTACTTATTATCATATGATGTTATAAGCCACATGGAATAGTTAGTAATAGTAGTTGATAATAGTAAACTGCTAACTATTCCGATTTCCTCGGAAGAGGGTTAAAGGAATATTTGAATAAATAAATAAATGAATGAACGAGGGTTGCTCTAGCCAACCATCTCTACGAATAACAACATGTGGACGAGAAACTGACTGTTGCCACGATTGTTCCCTCTCAAGTGTTAATTGATGGTTAAAATGATGTATATATTATTATTGTTATGCATTTATTCTCACAGTAGGCCTACTGGTCAAGGTTAGTATGTAGGCCTACTCTACTAACCTTGAGTACTGGTATATATTCAATTTGATTTTGGGTCATATAATGAATGATTTCATTCTATTGTAATACTTCAATACTTGACTCGATAAGTTATATATGGTAAAAAACCTTTCCATACACCCTCAATGGTATATATCTTAAAGGGTATGTGTTCATACCTTGTCATATGTGTCCACACTGTGTCATATGCAATGTGCAATTAATGGAAATAAACTTGAACTTACTTATTATCATCATTATTGTTGTTATAATTATTCTTACATGTTGTCTGCTGAATGTATTATTTGTCGATGTCGATTAGTGAGTCCGCACACAAGGTATTATGCTAATGCGGGCTTCACACATCTAAATGTTTATTATTATTTTGTATTTTTGTTTGTTAGTGTTGGGGTTGAAGGCGCGTCGACAGCGAGGTCATTTAGCGCCCATGTTCATGTCCGTGTACTTTGCCATATTTGTCAACGTTTGTGGATGTTCCAAGCATATGGAGGGAGCGGGATAGAAAGAGCTACAAAAGGAAGAAAAAAAAGGAAACTGTAGGTCAGGAGAAAAGTGAAAAGAAAACGAAATAAAATAAAAACACAAACGCTACGTTCAGTATCCCTCCATATACTCAGTTCACCAAAAGGCTTCCACTCGACCGAGACGGTCCGAACTTGGTCTGGACCCTCACTCCAGACCTTATCGCCATGGGTGACCCTAGATCTGGATCATTGGGCCACGCAAGCCCCCACACCACGAAAAGGTGTCTGCATCTTGCGAAAGGGATTAGATTGGGTTTATATATTTTTTCAACTATTGATCAAAATATAACATGAAATGTATCACGTTGCTAGTATAACTTATTTCCACAATTGGAAGGAATTTGAAATCCAATAAATGGAGTAGGACTTCCATTTAAAGCAAGTTCATTTGAAGTTCCAGCTTTGTTGGTGTGTACCACCTACATCGCATCATTACCATTAAAGACGAATAAATAGTTGAATACAATCATCAATTACAATGATCAATGAATAATTAGTGGTTACATATTGACAGATCATAAATGGAGTAGGCCTACATGTCAAATATAGAAAACGTTCACCTGTTAAACGATCGGCACGTGGACGAGCCCCAGCAGCCTGTGAGAAGGATCATCAGAGATAGGTTCGATCACTTCTAGGTGTGCAGACTAGTGTTGCCAGGTGTGCCATAATTTCAACATTTCAATTTAAAAATAATAAGTCAACAAAAGAAATAAATCTTCAAGTAATTGAAGTACGTAATGTACATGTTATAATTTTTAGTTAATATTGACAACACCCCACCATCCCTTTTCACCTCACTTGGCCTAGCCGCCATAATGATTGTTGGTATTACTTGGAGCGAGCCGATAAGCGGCTACATCAATTAGTTACGATTCTTGGAAATTTGAAAATTAAGTGCCGTCGCTATACCGGCGGTATAGCGACGGCATCGCGGTATGAAATAAACAAAGAGAATTGTTGAACGAACAGAATATATTGATATTTGATACTGGAATGCAAAAATATTACCCTCGAAAATAGTCATGAAATATAAAATATGTTCGTATCATTATGCACCGAGTCGCTGATAAGGGTGATTCCATTTTATAATAATCATCAATCGCGTTCTCTTCGTCGGAATACGTGTGGACGTGTTTAGTTTTCACGACAATGAGCTCTGCCTCTAGTAAAACTGTCGTTCCAAGTGACGATGAAGAAGAGAGAAACTATCAAAATCAACTATCAACATTATTAAAAAATAATAAAATAAATTTTGGGCGCGAATACAATAATTTCACTTTACAAATCTGGTAACACTGGTTCAGGCTCGATACAGGTTCTCCAAGGAGACAGTACGAGACCTGTTACTCGACATTGGCGCTGCCTCAAGCCATGTAGGCAATACAGGCAGTCCTCTAGCGCAAGCACAACAATTATTTATCGCGTTGAGGTTTCACAAAGTGATGGGAGACCTTACTAGAGTCCATGGGAACTACTGCTTTCTGGGCTATGAAGCGGGTAACGCAGGCTACTTGTGGTCCATGAGGAAATGTTATTCTTTCCCACATCCATATTCGAATTGGGGGAAATAAAGCAGAAGTTTATTTCAAAGTTAGATATGTACACATTAATATCTTACATGTTATCTTATCGAATTATTACAAAACATATTTCTTTCAAACTTCAAGAGCATTTAATTTATTCCTTCCAGAGGTAATTTTCCTGGGATCGTGGGAGCTATAAATTGCACCCACATTCGAGTATCGTGGCCCCACACGTACACCAACAGGAAGAGGTCTAACGATAATTAATACGTCGTTTATAATTTCAATTCATCAAGGTGGTTAGCGACATGAATCAGATAATCAGGAACATTGTCGCTCGATGGCAGAGATCCACACACGATTCTAGGATTCATGGAGAGATTCCAAACAAGCAGCATCCGAGGTCACCTCACAGGTGACGTGGATACACGTTGACACGCTGCATGCTGACTAGTGATGCGCGCATGGGAATGTTCCCGCTATTGGGGATATTCCCGGGAATATTTCCTATGCTTGGATAAATTCCCATATTCAGGAAATCTATTTTTTGAAAAATCAGTTCAGCAGTTAGATGATTAATTAGATGATTCAGCAATTTTCCTACTATGTGTATATTATTTTTATTTAATTTTATTCATTTTTTGAATGGTGGGTTTTCAGAATCCAAGGCCAAACTTTTGGTGGTAGAAATGTCTTGACATGTCTCAGACGAGAAGATCTATTGTACTTTTTTTGTTTTCATGTATGTTTCATGATTATCTTCGAGCTAGGTGTTCGATCGAGAGATTGTTCGGTGTTGGGAAGCGGAGGTTTCCGTATCTGGCCAACGGTCTACGTACACAAATCCAAACGACACTGAACATTATAATTGTGTGATGTATTTGAGACTCATACTCAAGTTGGAATGTCTACGAATGTACAGCTACCCTCGAACAATAGACCTAGCCCCTGGAATGTGGTAGAGGGTATGGGTTGACCTACCCCATGCGTGGAGGGACAGTTAGTTCTAAGACAGGAGTTGGAAGCAGTGACCTGCGGTGTATTGATAATACTAGTGTTAAAATAAAGCGCAGTACGTTAAACTTTAACCTGTGTATCGTGTAGTTATTTTAAGCTCTATTAATCTGAATAATTATCACAATTGCAACTGCCGTGCTCCACAATTTAGCCATGCTTCGGAGGGAAGTAGAGCCCAGTGACATTAAGCTCCTTGATGACTATGTTCCGATCTCCCGGCGCAAACTTCATCTCGACGATTGTGGAACGACATTACGCCCAGTCGAGCACAAGTTTCACCACAACGGATTGAAGAACATTACGAAAATCTAACAACAGACTTGGACGGTAATTGGCCTCCGACCTGGGTGCATCATTGACTATGATGAGACAAATCTTCAGGAATTTGTACATTCATCTTGACCATTGAAATATTGTTAAACCCTGGTGTGAACCGTCATTTTATAATCATACTGTGTTTCAGATTCCCGTGCAAAATTAGAAAAATTACTGTAGTCGGAAGCGCTAAAAAAAGTATAAATCGCCAGGGGCTGAAAGGATGGACACGACAAATGATTTGAATGATGGCATTCCTACGTCTGAGGATGATGACGGGCCCATTGATGAGTCAAACGTGAGTACCTATATTTGTTTCATACTATTGGTGTTCCTTTTTCTTGACATTATCATCAACAGTGTTGGGCAGTGATCATCACAATAAACTAATTGCTTTTCTAAACTTTTTGATATACGCATTACATGTTCACACAAGGAACTTGCACTTTATGAACGTTCATCTTTTAAGCAATAAAATGTTTATTGAAAGCTTGCATTTTAGTTTTGAATTTCAATGTTTTGCTGTATTGCACTTTTCGCATTTGATACAACTACCGTTACATTAATTTTCATGTTAAAGGCCCTACGCATAAGGTCCGAATGTTACTGATAATTTTTCTGACAATATTATTGTTGTTGCCCCGGTGGCGCAGTCAACTATCGCTAGAGGTAGAAACTGAAGTCACCGTTGGGCGTGGGTTCGAGTCCCGCATAAGGCATGGATTTTGTAAATATATAATCAGATATAATCACTTCATCGTATCACTATCACCCGCTCATTCGTACCCCCGTATAACCTAGCTGTTGGTGGGGTCGTTAAGCAGCATTATACAAAAAACAAATAGAATGTTACTGTATTGTATTTTCTTATTATTAACTTTCTCAGGGCGATTTTTCGTTAAAATGCAACGAATCCACACGGAATCTCATTATAAAAACCTGCCATCAACCTATCAGTCACAAACGTCTGGATCTAGTACCAGCCAAATCAACGCACGTGATCCTGATGTAGCCAGCTTGATCAACATTAACAAGGAGCTTCTTGACATCATCAAAAGTGGTTTGTTTAGATTTAATCTTTGTCATAATAGTTTTCCAACAATATGTTACTAGACTATAGCCTAGTATGGCAGCTTGTTTGTGTGATTAGTATGTAGTAAGTAATTTTCAATGTAGCTCCTCAAAAAAAACAATTTTGTATTGCAGTGAACCTTCCTTTGATGTTTGAGAGGGTTGGTAAAATGTACCAAAATATGAAAAGGACGAAGCGAGCTGTCAAAGATAATGATGATGACAATGACGACCAACCAACAACAAGCAAAGTGAGTTTGATTATAAGTATAAATTACATAAATTGAGTATATTATAAGTTACATAACTACCGAGTAAGATTGGATTTCAAAACGAAGTGAATAGTAATACAAAATGAGACAACGGAGAGAACTATACAAATGAAGGACTTTATAGAGACCGTACATGGACCAGAAAACATCAATTCGACGACAGATACAGGGATAGCACATACTACAACAAACATAAATAACAAGACGGTGACTTGTTGGGGTTGGTTATTTCTAACCAAGAGGTTGGGGCGACATCATGACAGTATCACATTTCATGATGAAGATGAAATAGATAATATTATAGGTCTAGAATCTGTAGATGACGAAACGGAAAATTTACAGATTTGCACAATCACAAGCAACCACAACAATGACATTTTCCATTGGAATTACAATATGGTATCAAACCGCCTAGTAGAATTGCGAAATTGATACGATATCCCGTAATACCAGAAGAACCTGATAAATGACCTTGAGCCAAACAGGTGAAAAGCCTGATTTGGGCTCCTTTGAGGTGAATAAACGTATCTTATATCGTTAGATTTCCAATGGAACAAGGAATCAGAATGGTCGAGCGGCACGATTCCGTACTTGTTTTCAAGAATGTCGTGTATTGGAAGCCCTGGAAGAAATTGCCTGTTGGGATGATAATGTTTCGTCCTCAAAGGCAAAATGTCTAGCAAGAAGTTTAGCACAGTGTGAATTTACTGTTTCATTTACTTGTCTTTCATCAGTATTGGCTCCATCCAAACCGCTGAGTACACTATTCCAAAAAAAAAAAAACACTAGCTATTATTGCGGCTAGGGAAAGTGTAGATGATCTAAAAGAGTGTTTATCACCTGCTAGGGAGGCCAGTGACGAAACCTTTGTGTCAATATTCTGCAGTGTTAGATAAATGTGTGCCGAGCTGCCGCTTGATGTAACTATGTAGGCCCCGTGTGATTAGAAAACAGCTGAAACGAGCTAATCATCCGGCCACTAACGAAGAAGAATATTATTGCCGTTCTGTTTGCGTACCACTTCTTGATAACATATCTCAAGATCTAGGAAGAAGATTTGCACCAGAGAGCCTGAACGCACTCAACTATCTGTGTTTTTACCCAAGTACTTATGCGACCCCGAGAACTCTGAGAAAGATTATCTCTCTCCTTTGAAAGAAGTTGTATCACAATACGTCAGTGTCTGCCATTGCCCGAAAACTCTCGAGAGGATACTGCTTTAGAGATTCTGATAGGAGAGCTGAAGATCTGGCAGCAGAAGTGGAGAATTGCACCAATAAACAAGTTGCCAAAATACGCTATAGACGCGTACGCAACTTGTGACAAACAGATGTTTCCGGTCATTAAATCGCTTTCCAAATGTTGTGTACCCTGCCGGTTAGTGCGAACTTTCTCTACGCTGCGCAGACTAAAAACATGGATGAGAACCAAGATGAAAAAAGAAAGATGAACAGGATTAGCTCTTCTCAACATTCAGCGCAATATCAATCTCGATATCGATAAAGCGATTGATAGTCGCGAAATCCAATTTCTCGAAAACTCGGCATATTTCGGCAGAGTAAATTGGGGAAAAAAATGAATTCTGGCACACTTCCTTTTCCACCAGCCACGCCACTTCCTTTCACAACCGAGCCAATGCCATATTTCATCGTAGGAGATGAAGCGTTTGGGCTACAACAAAACATTATGCGTCCATATCCCGGAAAATTTCTTTCAAACAAGAAAAGAATCTTCAGTTATAGGAAACCCTTCAGGCACCACGCGACCAAGGAGGACAGGCGAACGGTCGGGCATTGGGTACGCATGCGCTGCAAGCAATGCCCTCATCCATGGGGACATTATCATCCCAGGGCCAGCAGCAGCAGCACCCGTAGCTCCTCCCGCCCATGCAGAAGACGGTGATGCGATACGACTTTTAAAACAAGAAGAAGGCGCAAATATTTTATGACAAGTTGAAAAGTGAGACGGAACGCTTAAAGATCGGTAAGAAAATGGCTTGTCTCACATTTGATTTCCAACAGAATCTACCAATTCCCGTTGTTACTTCTGGAGATGTTATTTATGCGCGTCAAATGTGGGTGTACAACCTTGGGATCCATTCTTGTGGAGATGGCCAAGCTCACATGTATATGTTTGATGAAACCATGGGCACGAAAGGACCCAACGAGGTTAATTCGTGTCTTAAACATTATATGGAAAACTTTCTCGATGAGAATATAACCGATGTGAAAAGAAAACGAAATAAAATGAAAATGCATACGCAAAGTTTAGTACTTTACACTCGACCGAGACGTACGAACTTCGTCTGGACCCTCATTCCAGATCTTATCGCCATGGGTGACCTTGACAGCTCTGAAGATCACAGGGTCACGCAAGCCCCCACACCACGTCAACGTGTCCGGATCCTTCGGTCAGAGATTACAGCCCAGAGGCTCAAAGATCTAATACGCACATCTCACACCCATATATACTGCGTTTCCTGGTAGAATGTATCTGTCATACTATCTGTTTCATCTGTTTATATATCTTATATGGAAGGAGATGCTGACGCCGATCTTTTGATCACTTATAGCTTACTTCAGCTCCAGCGGGAATGGGCCGAAGAAAACATGGACACTGTGGTGATGACGAATTCGATGAACGCTACCAAGAACAGCTAGTGCCCGATAATGACTATCAGGCTCTGGCTGTTTGAAAAAAACAACATAAGAACCAAATCAATATATTTTCCATTTATTTCTTGTTCTAGACATCCCTCTCACGTTCAGATATGTGACTGTACTGGCAACATTGCGCCAAGTGATTGGTAGAATCATGAAACTTGTTGGAAAAGTGAAAAGCATTCAACATGAGAGTGAATGGCCTATCCTTCCTGTGCGCGTCTTGTGTTGGGAACAAGAAGACCACGCCGAGTGACTAGTAATTGAACAGAGCCTGTACATGAATAGAAGTATAAGTTTTCCAAGGTGCTTAAGTCTCTTCTTTCATCATTCAGTGTTTAGTATTAGGGTTACCGAACTACTGACATCCGTAATGGCTCGACATGACACCACTTTCCGAAAAGGTATTCTGATATGGAAACGCATTGCGATTGGTCTCTATTTACTCTCTTCAACTGCAGAATTGAGAACAATCGCACATTCGTTTGGAGTGGCTGAAATGATTATTGTTAGGGTTTAAAGGAGCGTCGACAACGAGGTCATTATGCGCATATGTTCATGTCCGTGTACTTTGCCACAGTTGTCAACGTTTGTGGATGTTCCAAGCATATGGAGCGAGTGGAATAGAAAGAGCTAGGAAAGTAAGATAAGATGATATAAAATGGAATAAAATGATACGATAGATGAAGAGTAAAGTGTCAAGAAAACGAAATAAAATAAAGATACAAACGCATGGTTCAGTACTCCCTCCACATACTACGGTCACTTCCACTCGACCGAGACGATCCAAACTTGGTCTGGATCCTCACTCCAGACCTAATCGCCATGGGTAACCCTGCTGGGAGCAGATAAATTGCTCCTGGCGACAGCTCTGGAGATCACGGGGTCACGCAAGCCCCCACACCACGTCAAGGTGGCCGGAACCTTCCTGGGGGAGTGGCTGAAAGTAGCCTGTGTGAGACATTTCACGAATTTTTTAGCCTACTCGTCCAATACATGATGCGAGATACCATGAAGTTTCCAAAGGCAAGCCCGGAAATTTAAGTTACTTGCCAAGATTTTCGGACTTGTGGAACTACCCCAAGTGTCTTGGCTGCATTGACAGGCCCCACATTGCAATTTTTCATCCTGAAGAAAACTGTGTAGACTATCATAACTTCGAAAGTTTCTATAGTATTATACCATTTGCGGTTTGTGACGCTGATTACAGGTTCACGTATATTAACGTTCTCTTGGGCGGAACAATGATGCGCATTCATTTGCCAAGTCAGTGCTCTCCAAGTTTTCAAGTGAAACAATGTGTATAGGCCTAAGGAAAATAGTTGTGCGTTGATGGAGGAGCAGACGTGCCAGTTCATTTTATCGTGCCTGCTTTTCAACATACAGCAACCATGATGAAGCCTTACTTGGACAACGGCAGGCTCACTGAAAGGCACACGTATTTCAATTACAGACTATCGGCTACCATAAGACTCATCGGGAATAGTTTTAGCCGTGTCAAGGTTCGTCTTCGATGTGTTTTGAAGAGGATGGAGTTTGACGTGAATGATGCGAATAATATAATTATGGCAGCGTGCGCAATGAATGTGAACATTTGAAAGACAATGTAGAACAGCATTGGTTGTCTGATCTGCCAGTTGATGCGGGTGAAAGTGTGAACAACACTCGTAGTAGCCCTACTAATGAACGACAAGCAATGAGGAATGCTCTAGCCATAGAGCATCTATTCATTTGCCATGGTTGTCAACGTTTGTAAATGTTTCAAGCACATGGAGGAAGCGGGATAGAGTGAGCTAGAAAAGTAAGATTGGATAATCAAAAATGAAGTGAAATAAAATAAAAGAAGACGATTGATGAAGAGAAATGTGAAAGGAAAACGAAATAAATGAAATACATACGCAAGGTTTAATACTTTACACTCGATCGAGACGTACGAACTTCGTCTGGACCCTCACTCCAGATCTTATCGCCATGGGTGACCTTGACAGCTCTGAAGATCACGGGGCCACGGGAGCCCCCACACCACGTCAAGGGGTACGGATCCTTCGGTCAGAGATTACAGCCCAGAGGCTCAAAGATCTAATACGCACATCTCACACCCATATATACTGCGTTTCCTGGTAGAATGTATCTGTCATACTATCTGTTTCATCTGTTTATATATCTTACATGGAAGGAGATGCTGACGCCGATCTTTTGATCACTTAAAGCTTACTTCAGCTCCAGCGGGAATGGCCGAAGAAAACATGGACACTGTGGTGATGACGAATTCGATGAACGCTACCAAGAACAGCTAGTGCCCGATAATGACTATCAGGCTCTGGCTGTTTGAAAAAAACAACATAAGAACCAAATCAATATATTTTCCATTTATTTCTTGTTCTAGACATCCCTCTCACGTTCAGATATGTGACTGTACTGGCAACATTGCGCCAAGTGATTGGTAGAATCATGAAACTTGTTGGAAAAGTGAAAAGCATTCAACATGAGAGTGAATGGCCTATCCTTTCAGTGCGCGTCTTGTGTTGAGAACAAGAAGACCACGCCGAGTGACTAGTAATTGAACAGAGCCTGTACATGAATAGGTTTATAAGTTTTCCAAGGTGCTTAAGTCTCTTCTTTCATAATTTAGTGATTAGTATTAGGGTTACCGAACTACTGACATCCGTAATGGCTCGACATGACACCACTTTCCGAAAAGGTATTCTGATATGGAAACGCATTGCGATTGGTCTCTATTTACTCTCTTCAACTGCAGAATTGAGAACAATCGCACATTCGTTTGGAGTGGCTGAAATTATTATTGTTAGGGTTTAAAGGCGCGTCGACAACGAGGTCATTATGCGCATATGTTCATGTCCGTGTACTTTGTCATAGTTTTCAACGTTTGTGGATGTTTCAAGCATATGGAGAGGGTGGAATAGAAAGAGCTGGGAAAGTAAGATAAGATGATATTAAATGAAATAAAATGAAACGATAAATGAAGACTAAAGTGTCAAGAAGACGAAATAAAATAAAAATACAAACGATGGTTCAGTACTCCCTCCACATATTCCGGTCACCAAAAGGCTTCCACTCGACCGAGACGGTCTGAACTTGGTCTGGATCCTCACTCCAGACCTTATCGCCATGGGTGGCTCTGCTGAGAGTAAATAAATTGCTTCCGGCGACAGCTCTGGAGACCATTGGGCCACGCAAGCCCCCACACCACGTCAAGGTGTCCGGAACCTTCCTGGGGGAGTGGCTGAAAGTAGCCTGTGTGAGATATTTCACGTTTTTGTTTGCCTACTTGTCCAATACATGATGCGAGATACCATAAAGTTTCGAAAGGCAAGCTCGGAAATTCAAGTTAGTTGTCAAGACTTTTCGGACTTGTGGAACTACCCCAAGTGTCTTGGCTGCATTGACAGGCCCCACATTGCAATTTCTCATCCTAAAGAAAACTGTGTAGACTATCACAACTTCGAAAGATTCTATAGTATTATATATACTATTTGCGGTTTGTGACGCTGATAACAGGATCACGTATATTAACGTTCTCTCGGGCGAAACAATGATGCGCATTCATTTGCCAAGTCAGCGCTCTCCAAGTTTTCAAGTGAAACGATGTGTAGAGGTCAAGGGAAATAAGTTGTGCGTTGATGGAGGAGCAGATGTGCCAGTTCATTTTATCGTGACTGCTTTTTCACTTACACCAACCATGATGAAGCCTTACTTGGACAACGGCAGGCTCACTGAAAGGCACACGTATTTCAATAACAGACTATCGGCTACCCTAAGACTCTTCGGAAATTGTTTTAGCCGTGTCAAGGTTCGTTCCCGATGTGTTTTGAAGAGGATGGAGTTTGACGTGAATAATGCGAATAATATAATTATGGCAGCGTGCGCAATGTATGTGAACATTTGAAAGACAATGTAGAACGGCATTGGTTGGCTGATCTGCCAGTTGATGCGGGTGAAAGTGTGAACAACACTCGTAGTAGGCCTACTAATGAAGGACAAGCAATAAGGCATGCTCTAGCCATAGAGCATCTATTCATTTGCCATAGTTGTCAACGTTTGTAAATGTTTCAAGCACATGGAGGAAGCGGGATAGAGTGAGCTAGAAAAGTAAGATTGGATAATCGAATATAAAGTGAAATAAAATAAAAGAAGACGATTGATGAAGAGAAATGTGAAAAGAAAACGAAATAAAATGATAATACAAACGTAAGGTTCAGTACTTTACACTCGACCGAGACGTACGAACTTGGTCTGGACCCTCACTCCAGATCTTATCGCCATGGGTGACCTTGACAGCTCTGTTTCATCTGTTTATATATCTTATTTGGAAGGAGATGCTGACGCCGATCTTTTGATCACTTATAGCCTACTTCAGCTCCAGCGGGAATGGGCCGAAGAAAACATGGACACTGTGGTGATGACGAATTCGATGAACGCTACCAAGAACAGCTAGTGCCCGATAATGACTATCAGGCTCTGGCTGTTTGAAAAAAACGACATAAGAACCAAATAAATATATTTTCCATTTATTTCTTGTTCTAGACATCACTCTCACGTACAGATATGCGCCAAGTGATTGGTTGAACCATGAAACTTGTTGGATAAGTGAAAAGCATTCAACACGAGAGTGAATGGCCTGTCCTTTCAGTGCGCGTCTTGTGTTGAGAACAAGAAGACCACGCCGAGTGACTAGTAATTGAACAGAGCCTGTACATGAATAGGTTTTCATATGTAACCTTAAGCTGGATTAACAATGCAAACTAATGATTAGTGACTAGTACTGAATACTAAAATCAAGAAACTGAGCATTCACATAGACTTGAAATAAGAACTGATTGTGGCGGAAATGACGTATTTTTCGTGAGTCGTAGCTCTCTTAAGATGACGGATTCAAATTGAGATCTACATGCTAGAAGGCTGTACATGAGCGTGAGAATTTAGCGGGAAAGGTCGTGCCTATATTTTGATTGATTCTGATTTACATTTTTTAAATTAAAAAGTAGGCCCAGGGCCAATATCTGACTATGGATGAAGACGATATGATCGTAATGCAAATGTGGATGATGATGCTTTTTGCAGGTAATTACTGAAATCATATCTTTGTTTTAAAAATAGAACAGGCAAAAGACTAAGTTCATAACTAGGGGGCCTAGCGCCTTTAGGCTGAAGTAGACCCTATAATAGTTATCATTTTACACATTTAGGCCTAAAATGAAATTACAAAATTGATGTTTTCTTCAAATGTTGCGTTTATTTGAAACGACGAAGGGCAAGAGAGACTCGTCGCTTCTGGGTTCGTCCTATTAATCGGGATCGGGAGCAGACTGGACACTATGTCAGTTTATTTTTGAAAATGAAAACCTGTGACCCGGAAGATTTCTTCAAGTATACTCGCATGACCAGGCCGCAGTTTGATTCACTTCTGGTTATGGTGGAACCGCATCTGATGAAGAGAAGTATACGACCGTCTCTTTGTCCAGAGTTCAGACTGGCTGCTACGATAAGGTAAGACCTTAGGGAAATCATACCTCTAGTCGAAACATATAGGCCCACACACAATGTATTTCCTATTACCATCCCCATGTCTCTTTCGGTTTCAGATATTTGGCTCATGGTGGTTCGCAGCGTATTGTTGCGTGGGAGTTCAAGGTTGTACCGTCCACCATGTCGGGCATAATTCGTGAAACCTGCAACGGTATTTGGCATGTCCTTAATGAGCAATACTTACCAAAACCCACTGGCAGTAAATGGAGTGATACTGCTGAAGGATTTCTCAAACGTTGGAATTTACCAAATTGTGTTGGAGCGATTGACGGAGGCACGTTATAATGCAGTGCCCTCATGAGGGGAGATCACTGTATTATAGCTACAAAAAAATGCACAGTATTGTCTTAATGGCAGTATGTGACTGGAACAACCGCTTCACGTTAGTCGATGTTGGGGGTTATGGTTCACAAGGTGACCGAACAATTTTTGCAGCTGCAACATTTGGGCGTGAAATGGAACAAGGGTCAATAAATCTTCCGGCAGACAACTCTTTACCAGGCAAAAGTGCTGAGGAAAGATTCCCTTACTTTTTTGTTGGTGATAAGGTGTTTCCTTTAAAACGAAACATAATGAGGCCTTTTCCAGGTAAATTCCTGTCTTTGAAGATGCGAGTTTTTAATTATAGGCTATCTCGTGCACGCCGAACAATTGAAAACGCATTTGGGATTTTAGCTGCACGCTGGAGAATTTATCGCCATACTATCAACGCCAATCCAGAAACTGTCGATTCAATTATTAAAGCAACTGTATGTCTCCATAATTTGTTGAAAACCGAAGATTCAGAATTGCCGAGAAACGAACGACGCTACTGCCCGGACAATTACATCGACAGTTATGACGAGAATGGTGTAGTTACACCAGGTCAGTGGGGGAGTGAAATCCGGACAACTAGTGCGCTGAGAAGCATGGGCCGTTTCTCTCCGTAACACACTTGCAGATTACTTGTTAACAGAAGCAGGACAGGTCAGTTGGCAATACACACATGTTGATGCGGGAAGAATGGGAATGAACGAAGTGTAGTGAATTGTTAGGTCAGGTTTATTCCAAGTTATAATACCTATTCGTAATATTATTAGGTTTACCTTCTACATATTCATATTTTGGTTGAAGATTATTAGTTACATCATGTTATTTCAAAATATGATGATACAATTAAATTTGAAATGAAAGTGCACACATTTTATTTTGTACATTGCCTATTATACTCGTCATCCGAAATAAAATCTTTCAACATCTTGACAAGTTGAGTCCTGCATTGGCTCTTCTTCTTATTGCCATGCACCTTTTTCATCATTTTTGCAATGTTTCTACCAAGCAACATGTTCTCGTCCTCTTCCGCGTCTGCTATAACTGCAGGCGGCTTACTTCCACAATCCATGAATCGAGAAAAGCTCGCCATACTTTTCTCAAACGTATCTGCGAGTCTGTCAGTGGAAGCCTCCTTTAAAAAAAAAACTGTTCACATTCTGGCGTCTCGCATCTTTCTGGCCTCTTTGGGGCTTCTGATGTAGATGTCTGAAGTCGCCAGGTGATGTAAGTGTGGTTTCAACATTTCCTACAGGATCAACAAGAAGTGCAGTAGCTGTAGACACAGCCTTTGCTGCAAGTGGAAAGGTTTTAATCTTTCCGCTTGCAATGAGGGCCTTTAACACAGCCTCCTGTTCTTTGTTCAACTCCTTCACAGGAATTATTTTACTGGCAGTACTAACTGGCTGCATACTAGCAGCACGTTGTTCCAGTGAACTCGAGGAACTCGATTTTGATGAGCAGAATTCCAGGTTCCTATCTTCGTCCGGAATTAGTTCCGAGTAAATAGCTTCGAGAGGCAATCTGTCAGCTTTTGAGGTGTTATCGAATGTTCTATTAACAAAGATCCAAGTTGAACACCTAACTAAAAGTTTGCTCTACATTACTATAGTGCGTCTCATGTATCGTGCAAAATGGGCTGACAAACGAGACATTATATTTTATAAAATTGTCTACATAGCACACCCCAAGTGGTGAGCCTAAACTTACTGCCTCGTCTGCATGTGCTTCTCCAGGAAACTCGTGGACGAATACAGAGGCCACTCTGGCTTTGCCCTGTACTCGGAGCCGCTTGGAGCGCCAGTTTTCTTGGCATGACGCTCCGCTGAAAACTTCCGCTTCAGTCGGTCCCACCGCGTCATCACTTCAACCACTGAAATAAAACCAATATGAATATTAGCTATAATTATATCAAGTATAACGCATTAATATAGGCTCAGGCCTAGCTGAAAGTAATGTAGGCCCATACACACACACACAACGTAGGCCCTAAATAAATGCTTAAAAATGTTAGGTTAGGTCGGTTCAAGTAACAGATATAACTTACCATTCGAGCCCATAGCTTCAGCTATGGAGATCCAAGCGTTTTCGATCATTGTCTTGATCGTGTGACGCTTGTCACTTTTGTCATAAAGCCAAGGAAAGGTCTCCACAATTATTATCAAATTTTCGTCGCTTAGACAGTCGTCACCCATTCTGATTCTGATGTTCGTTGCCGAATATCAGGTTTATCGCCGCCTCTATTGACTTCCTGTCGTTTCAAATTCACGACTTCTGATTGGTTAGACTTCTGATTAGAACTAATGATTAATACTCAAGTTGAAAGTTAGTTAACTCTCAAGGTCAGTCACTAATATTAAACACAATGTGAACGTCAACACTGATTCCGTATCCCCCAACTTTAGTTAATCATTAATCACTAATCGTTGGTTCGCATTGTGAATCCAGGTTTACATGGTAATCAAGAGTGTACGAATTAACCTCATGGCGTTACGTTATTCAGTAAAACATGCTCCTTTTTAGACTATAAGATTACATATCTAAACATTACAACAGTTTGACAACATGTTATCTCAACACAACAATACTAGGTCACAACAATAGTATAAGTTTTAAAATAAAATGAATCTTCAAATTGAACTTCAGGATTACTCGATACATATATTATCACTATCATTGCTATTATTGTTCATTATTAATATATTTACTTATCATCATATGATGTTATGAGCCACATGGAAAAGTTAGTAGTTGATAATTGTAAACTGCTAACCATTCCGATTTCCTCGGAAGAGGGTTAAAGGAATAATTGAATAAATAAATAAATGAATGAACGAGGGTTGCTCTAGCCAACCATCTCTACGAATAACAACATGTGGACGAGAAACTGACTGTTGCCACGAGTGTTCCCTCTCAAGTGTTAATTGATGGTTAAAATGATGTATATATTATTATTGTTATGCATTTATTCTCACAGTAGGCCTACTGGTCAAGGTTAGTATGTAGGCATACTCTACTAACCTTGAGTACTGGTATGAATTCAATTTGATTTTGGGTCACATAATGAATGATTTTATTCTATTGTAATACTTCAATACTTGACTCAATAAGTTATATATGGTAAAAAACCTTTCCATCCACCCTTAATGGTATATATCCTAGAGGGTATGTGTTCATACCTTGTCATATGTGTCCACACTGTGTCATATGTAATGTACAATTAATGGAAATAAACTTGAACTCATTATCATCATTATTGTTGTTATAATTATTCTTAAATGTTGTCTGTTGAATTTATTAATTGTCAATGTCGATTCGTGAGTCCGCACACAAGGTATTATGCTAATGTGGGCTTCACACATCTAAATGTATATTATTATTTTGTATTTTTGTTTGTTAGTGTTAAGGTTTAAGGCGCGTTGACAGCGGGGTCATTTAGCGCCTATGTTCATATCCGTGTTCTTTGCCATATTTGTCAACGTTTGTGGATGTTGCAAGCATATGGAGGGAGCGAGATAGAAAGAGCTACAAAAGAAAGAAAAGACGAATATGTGTAGGTCAGGAGAAAAGTGAAAAGGAAACGAAATAAAATATAAATACAAACGCAAGGGTCAGTACTCCCTCCATATACTTGGTCACCAAAAGGCTTCCACTCGACCGAGACGATCCGAACTTGGTCTGGACCCTCACTCCAGACCTTATCGCCATGGGTGACCCTAGCTCTGGATCATTGGGCCACGCAAGCCCCCACACCACGAAAACGTGTCTGCATCTTTCGAAAGGGATTAGATTGGGTTTATATATTTTTTAAACTATTGATCAAAATATATCATGAAATATATCCCGTTGCTAGGATAACTTATTGCCACAATGGAATGGAATTTGAAACCCAATAAACGGAGTAGGACTACAAGTTCCAGCTTTGTTGGTGTATACCACCTATATCGCATCATCACCATTTAAGACGAATAAATAGTTGAATACAATCAACAATTACAATGTACAAAGAATAATTAGAGGTTACATATTGACAGATCATAAATGCAGTGGGCCTACATGTCAAATATAGAAAACGTTCACCTGGTAAACGATCGGCACGTGGACGAGCCCCAGCAGCCTGTGAGAAGGATCATCAGAGATAGGTTTCATCACTTCCAGGAGTTCAGGCCAGTGTTGCCAGGTGTGCCATAATTTCAATTATGTGCCATAATTTTTGGAAAATCATGCCATAATTTCAACATTTCAATTTAAAAATAATAAGTCAACAAAAGAAATAAATCTTCAAGTAATTGAAGTACGTAATGTACATGTTATAATTTTCAATTAATATTGACAACACCCCACCATCCCCTTTCACCTCACTTAGCCTAGCCGCCTTAATGATTGTTGGTATTACTTGGAGCGAGCCGATAAGCGGCTACATCAATTAGTTACGATTCCTGGAAATTTGAAAATTCAGTGCCGTCGCTATACCGGTGGTATAGCGACGGCATCGCGGTATGGAATAAACAAAGAGAATTGTTGAACAAACAGAATATTTGATACTGGAATGCAAAAATATTACCCTCGAAAATAGTCATAAAATATAAAATATGTTCGTATCATTATGCACCGAGTCGCTGATGAGGGTGATTCCATTTTATAATAATCATCAGTCGCGTTCTCTTCGTCGGTATACGTTTGGACGTGTTTAGTTTTCACGACAATGAGCCTCTAGTAAAACTGTCGTTCCAAGTGACGATGAAGAAGAGAGAAACTATCAAAATCAACTATCAACATTATTAAAAAATAATAAAATAAATTTTGGGCGCGAATACAATAATTTCACTTTACAAATCTGGTAACACTGGTTCAGGCTCGATACAGGTTCTCCAAGGAGACAGTACGAGACCTGTTACTCGACATTGGCGCTGCCTCAAGCCATGTAGGCAATACAGGCAGTCCTCTAGCGCAAGCACAACAATTATTTATCGCGTTGAGGTTTCACAAAGTGATGGGAGACCTTACTAGAGTCCATGGGAACTACTGCTTTCTGGGCCATGACGCGGGTAACGCAGGCTACTTGTGGTCTCAGAGGAAATGTTATTCATTCCCACATCCACATTCGAATTGGGTGAAATAAAGCAAAACTTTGTTATTATTTCAAAGTTAGATATGTACACATTAATATCTTACATGTTATCTTATCGATTTATTACAAAACATATTTCTTTCAAACTTCAAGGTCATTTAATTTATTCCTTCCAGAGATAATTTTCCTGGGATCGTGGGAGCTATAGATTGCACCCACATTCGAGTATCGTGCCCCCACACGTACACCAACAGGAAGAGGTCTAACGATAATTAATACGTCGTTTATAATTTCAATTCATCAAGGTGGTTAGCGACATGAATCAGATAATCAGGAACATTGTCGCTCGATGGCAGAGATCCACACACGATTCTAGGATTCATGGAGAGATTCCAAACAAGCAGCATCCGAGGTCACCTCACAGGTGACGTGGATACACGTTGACACGCTGCATGCTGACTAGTGATGCGCGCATGGGAATGTTCCCGCTATTGGGGATATTCCCGGGAATATTTCCTATGCTTGGATAAATTCCCATATTCAGGAAATCTATTTTTTGAAAAATCAGTTCAGCAGTTAGATAATTAATTAGATGATTCAGCAATTTGCCTACTCCATTTGTTTTTTGAATGGTGGGTTTTCAGAATCCAAGGCCGTACTTTTGGTGGTAGAAATGTCTTGACATGCCTCAGATGAGAAGATCTGTATGTTGATGTCTATAAAGTCAAGTCATTTCATATGTCATATCTATTGTACTTTTTTTGTTTTCATGTATGTTTCATGATCATTTTCAAGCTAGGTGTTCGGTCGAGAGATTGTTCGGTGTTGGGCAGCGGAGGTTCCCGTGTCTGGCCAACGGTCTACGTACACAAATCCAAACGACACTGAACATTATAATTGTGTGATGTATTTGAGACTCATACTCAAGTTAGAATGTCTGAGAATGTACAGCTACCCTCGAACAATAGACCTAGCCCCTGGAATGTGGTAGAGGGTACGGGTTGAACTACCCCATGCGTGGAGGGACAGTTAGTTCTAAGACAGGAGTTGGAAGCAGTGACCTGCGGTGTATTGATAATACTAGTGTTAAAATAAAGCGCAGTACGTTAAACTTTAACCTGTGTATCGTGTAGTTATTTTAAGCTCTATTAATCTGAATAATTATCACAATTGCAACTGCCGTGCTCCACAATTTAGCCATGCTTCGGAGGGAAGTAGAGCCCAGTGACATTAAGCTCCTTGATGACTATGTTCCGATCTCCCGGCGCAAACTTCATCTCGACGATTGTGGAACGACATTACGCCCAGTCGAGCACAAGTTTCACCACAACGGATTGAAGAACATTACGAAAATCTAACAACAGACTTGGACGGTAATTGGCCTCCGACCTGAGTGCATCATTGACTATGATGAGACAAATCTTCAGGATGATCTTCATGACAAATCTTCAGGAATTTATACATTTATCTTGACCATTGAAATATTGGTAAACCCTGGTGTGAACCGTCATTTTATAATCATACTGTGTTTCAGATTCCCGTGCAAAATTAAAAAAAAAAAAACTGTAGTCGGAAGCGCTAAAAAAAAGTATAAATCGCCAGGGGCTGAAAGGATGGACACGACAAATAATTTGAATGATGGCATTCCTACGTCTGAGGAATGAGGATGATTCTTTCATTCCTTCTTCCAAAATGGTGGCTGTTGATGTACCTGTTTTAGATGGTGCCAAAGTAAATGTGAATAAAAATCAAAATTGTTGCTTGGTATGTGACAAAATCGTAAGAGCTGGGTTGTGCTGTATACAGTGTAAGAGATGGGCGCATTTTAATAGTGTAGACAAGAATAAAAAGGACTATAAGGTCAAAAAAAGTGACCTCGTGTGCACTCACTGTAAAAGTGAGGTTAAGTATGATCAAGACAGTTGCAAGAAAGAGGGGAACAAAAGAAAAAAGAAGAAAAGCAAAAAAACATTACGAAAACGAGATACTCCAGGCTTAAAGTACACAGTTATACTAGGAAAAAGATACATAAGAAATCTAGAAAACAATGCAATGAGAAATGAGAAAACAATCAAAGAATTGGAAGAGAAACTAGATGCAAGTGTGGGGATAGGCCTAAGCCTCAGTCTGAGGGAGAGGGAGACCAAATGGAAGGAAGACAAAGATAAGTTAGAGATGAATATACAACTGATTGAAGGGAAGTTACAACAAATGGAAGACATTTGTAAAAACCTAAAGAAGGGGCTCCAAAGGGAACACGAAACAGTCCAACAAATGTCTGAAGAAATACGGAGAAAGGAAGACGAAATAAAACAGGCAAACGTATTAAATAAAGTATTAAGTACTAGAATGAAGACAATGATCGAGTACAAAAACAACTGTGGGCAGATAGAATCTGAGCTAGAATCTGATGAAACTGAAAAAAAGAAAAAAGGGAGAAAAGAAGACGAAGAAGAGAAAAGCCTAGGCCTACCAGAAAAAAAGAAGGCAGGGGAAGTGTTGAATAATATGATAAAGGAACTAAACGGAGTGAGAGTGGTAGGGGACTCGATGGTATACCACACACAACCTACAGTGGAGAAGATGGGTGGAAGGGTCAATAGCTTCCCAGGGATAAGGGCTGACCATCTTGGAATGGTGATGAAGAACGAAAACGTTGTGAAACCGCAAGACAAAGTTGTAATAATTCATGCAGGGACAAATAGTGTGAAAGGCTGGTTGAAAAATGAAAACATGATTGAAGAAGTGGTAGAAATGTTGAGTAGTGTACAAAAACAATGTGAAAATAAGTGTAAAGTTGGTGAGGTGGGAATTATCCATAGAAAAGATGTGGAAACACATGTGATAAACGGTTATAATGATCGCATGGAGTGGATTGCTGAAAGAATGGGGTTATTTTTTCTAGATCCAAATCAATGGATCTCAAAAGAGTGTATGGGTAGAGATGGGTTACACCGTAATAGAAAAGGGAGTAACAGATTGGCAAATATCTTCATTGGTTTTTCAAAAAGAATTTTGGAAAACTTAGATGGTAGCAAAGAAGTAGGCTCAGATGAAGATGCTACTGGTACAAAAAACTAAAAACAGTGAGAGTAGTTAGGAGCTCTAGGGAAGAAAAGAGCACGCCTAGGAACGTAGGGGTTGTGGCAAACAATTATGTATCTGAGACAGAATG
This sequence comes from Brachyptera putata, assembly GCA_907164805.1. Lineage (NCBI taxonomy): Eukaryota > Metazoa > Arthropoda > Insecta > Plecoptera > Taeniopterygidae > Brachyptera > Brachyptera putata. Next base: position 7,123,645 of record OU015469.1, read on the forward strand.
GATAGTTTATATGAATGTACAAAGTCTGATTAAAAATAAGGACCAGATAGAAGAATTATTAATGAGAAGAAAGCCAAAGATTTTAGGCCTATCGGAAACTAAACTTACTATAGATATAGAAGATTGCGAAGTAGATATACAAGGATATAGTTTAATCAGGGTAGACTCTGGAAGCCGTCATACTGGTGGTGTAGCAATTTATATTGACAAAGATATTAAATATAGCATAGTTAGTTCTAAGGTTATAAATAAATACTGGTGGGGAGTAAATATTAAAATATGTAGTGTAGAGATGAAGGGAGTTTTATATAGTGTAGTGTATGCCTCACCGAAAGGGAAGAAAGCTAATATTATTGAATTACTTGAAGGTAACATTAAGTCCTTGGTAGATCTTAAAAGCAAATTCATTTTGAATGGAGATCTAAATATAGATCTAAGTAAATCAACGCTCTATTCTAAAAAAATGATGACAATGTTGGAAAGAAGAGGGTTAGTACAGCTAATGCAAGAATACACTAGGATAGCTAAACTAGTGAGCAAAAAAGAAAAGAAAATAAGAGTATCAAAAACAATAATTGATTATGTAGTTACATACTATGAAGATAGGCATTTATTCATTACAGAAATACTAGATGAGATAATATCAGATCATCAGATAATTAGCATAAGGAAAGGACTGGCGAATAAATATAGGGATAAAGTAATTAATAAAGAAATAGTCATTAGTGGGAGAAATTATAATAGTCTGTCGAATGATAAGGAAAAAGAAAACGATTTTGTAATGGCCCTTGAAGGAAAAGAGTGGAATGTAAATAGAGAAGGATCAAATGTAGATAGTATGACAGAAGAATTTATTAAAAACTTGAGCTCTACTATTGAAAATAAAATCCCTATAAAACGGTTTAAAATCAAGGAAAAATACACAAATAATGGATGGTTTGATAAGGAAGTGAAAGGAATTCAAAACAAGAAAAATTATTTATATAGAGAAGCTAAACGAAGTAGACAAACAGAGGACTGGGAAGAGTATGCTAAAAAACGCAATGAATTTTTGTCTGTAACAAGGAGAAAAAAGAAAGAGTTTTATTCGAATAAGATTTCAAAGTGTAAAGGGGAACCAAAAAAATACTGGGAAATTCTGAAACAACTATACAAGGGTAAAAAGAAAGAGAGTAACGATGTTATGTTCTTCAATGATAAAATGGTAACGGGTAATTTAGCAATTGCTTCAAAATTTAATAACTTCTTCGTGAGGAGTATTGAGGATATTTTAAGTAGCATCAATGTGGTTCATGGAATGAATAACGAACCAGACACAGTTGATCCAAATAGAAGTTATGAGAGTATGGTACACTTCAAACAAATAAATACGGACATAGTGAAGGAGAAAATTAGTAAAATGAAAAACTCAGGACCGTGGGAGGATGGTATTAACAAAAATATACTAGATCTCTCGTTTGGTGTAATAAAAAACTATTTCACCAATATTATCAATAAGTCATTAGAAAGTGGGATTTTTCCAGATAGTCTTAAGAAATCTATAATCATTCCAGTACCTAAAGTTCCAAATACTGCAAGAGGGGAAGAACATAGACCGATTAACATGCTTCATATAGTAGAGAAATGTCTAGAATACGTTGTAAAAGACCAATTAGATGAATTTATACATAATAATAATATACTAATAGAGGAACAATCAGGATTCAGAAGTAGACATGGGTGTGAAACTTCCATTCAATTGGTATTGGCTAAGGTAAAGGAGAGAATGATAAAAAAAGAGATTGGAATAGCAGTATTTTTAGACCTTAAAAGAGCCTTCGAAACAATAGATAGAGAAATACTTATTAAAAAACTGTCCAAATATGGTATAAACGGAGTAGTATTAAGGTGGCTAAGCTCCTATCTAGAAGATAGGAGGCAACAAGTAAAATTTAATAACATTTACTCGGATATAGTTAAAAATGAAGTGGGAGTACCACAAGGGTCAATCTTAGGACCCCTATTATTTATTGTGTACATAAATGATATGTGCAAGGTTCTAAAAAAATGTAAGATTTATTTATATGCTGACGACGCACTAATAATAGGTAGCCATGCAAAGGTAGAAGGAACTTCAGATATGGTTAATGAAGATTTAAAAGAAGTTGAGAACTGTTAAGAGTAAACAAAATGAAACTTAACACTTCAAAGACGAAAGCAATGGTAATGTGCACAAAAGATGTAAGAAAGAAGAATGTAAAGAGATAGAAGAGGTGAAAGTGGTTATGGAAAGTCAAGATATTGAAATTGTGAAAGAAATTAAGTATTTAGGAATAATATTAGATAATGAGTTGAATTTCAAAAAACATGCTGAGTATATAATCAAGAAGATGGCTCAAAAAGTTGGATTATTTATAAGAGTGAATGGTTGCCTCACAACAACAGCAAAAATACAAATGTATCAAGCTTTGATAGTTCCTTATTTAGATTATTGTAGTTCAATTCTGTTTTTATTACAGAAAAATGAAATTATGTCATTACAAAAAATACAAAATAAAGGAATGAGAAGTATCTTACGAGTGAGTAGAGATACGTCAATATTAAAAATGTGTAAGGCCCTATGTTGGCTTACTGTCAAAGAAAGAATTTTATTAAATAGCTTGACTTTAATTTATAAAATGAATAAGGGTTTTGTGCCTGCCTACCTTTGTAATAAGATAATTTTAAATAAGGACACACATAGGTATAAAACTAGAAATAATGATAATATAAGTATTGAAAGAACCACCTCAAAAGAGGAAGATAACTCTATCTTTGTTAAAGGCATTAGAATATATAATAGGTTACCTGAGTGTATAAAAAATGTTAATACAATAAGTAGTTTTAGGCGTGAATGTTGTAAGATTATAAAAGAAAAGAAATTAGTTCCTAAGGCATATGAGAAGAATAATCTCAACTTTTGGGATAAATGTAATTAGATAAGTATTGATTGTAAACTATGTAACTTGTATGAAATGTATATGTAAATAGCTACAAATGCTAATAAAGATTGATATTATTATTATTATTATGATGACGGGCCCATTGATGAGTCAAACGTGAGTACCTATATTTGTTTCATACTATTGGTGTTCCTTTTTCTTGACATTATCATCAACAGTGCTGGGCAGTGATCATCACAATAAACTAATTGCTTTTCTAAACTTGTTGATATACGCATTACATCTTCACACAAGGAACTTGAACTTTATGCACGTTCATCTTTTAAGCAATAAAATGTTTATTGAAAGCTTGCATTTTAGTTTTGAATTATAATACTCTGCTGTATTGCACTTTTCGCATTTGATACAACTACCGTTACATTAATTTTCATGTTAAAGACCCTACGCATAAGGTCCGAATGTTACTGATAATTTTTCTGACAATATTATTGTTGTTTGCCCCGGTGGCGCAGTCAACTATCGCTAGAGGTAGAAACTGAAGTCACCGTTGGGTGTGGGTTCGAGTCCCCCACAAGGCATGGGTTTTTGTAAATATCCTTTCACATATCATCACTTCATCGTATCACTATCGTACCCCCGTATAACCTAGCTGTTGGTGGGGTCGTTAAGCAGCATTATACAAAAAACAATTAAAATGTTACTGTATTACATTTTATTATTATCAACTTTCTCAGGGCGATTTTTCGTTAAAATGCAACGAATCCACACGGAATCTCATTATAAAAAACTGCTATCAACCTATCAGTCACAAACGTCTGGATCTAGTACCAGCCAAATCAACGCACGTGATCCTGATGTAGCCAGCTTGATCAACATTAACAAGGAGCTTCTTGACATCATCAAAAGTGGTTTGTTTTGATTTAATCTTTGTCATAATAGTTTTCCAACAATATGTTACTAGACTATAGCCTAGTATGGCAGCTTGTTTGTGGGATTAGTATGTAGTAAGTAATTTTCAATGTAGCTCCTCAAAAAAACCAATTTTGTATTGCAGTGAACCCTTCTTTGATGTGTGAAAGGGTTGGTAAAATGTACCAACATATGAAAAGGACGAAGCGAGCTGCCAAAGAGAATGATGATGGCAATGACGACCAACCAACAACGAGCAAAGAGAGTTTGATTATAAGTATAAATTACATAAATTAAGTATTTTATAAGTTACATAAATACCGAGTAAGAATGGATTTCAAAACGAAGTGAATAGTAATACAAAATAAGACAACGGAGAGAACTATACAAATCAAGGACTTATAGAAAACGTACATGGACCAGAAAACATTATTCGACGATAGATACAGGGATAGTACATACTACAACAAACATAAATAACAAGACAGTGACTTGTTGGGGTTGGTTATTTCTAACCAAGGGGTTGGGGCGACATCATGCGAAAACAGCATCACATTTCATGATGAAGATGAGATAGATAATATAGGTCTAGCATATGTAGATGACGAAACGGAAAATTTACAGATTTGCCCAATCACAAGCAACCACAACAATGACAGTTTTTTCTGATTGGAATTACAATATGGTACAAACCGCATAGTAGAATTGCGAAATTGATACGACATCCCGTAATACCAGAAGAACCTGATGAAAGACCTTGCGCCAGACAGATGAAAAGCCTGGTTTGGGCTCCTTTGAGGTGAATAAACGTATCTTATATCGTTAGATTGCTAATGGAATAAGGAATCCAGAATGGTCGAGCGGCACGATTCCGTACTTGTTTTCAAGAATGAGGTATGTCGTATATTGGAAGCCCTGGGAGAAATTGCCTGTTGGTATGATGTTTCGTCCTCAAAGGCAAAATGTCTAGCAAGAAGTTTAGCACAGTGTGAATTTACTGTTTCACTTACTTGTCTTTCATCAGTATTGGCTCTATTCAAACCGCTGAGTACACTATTACAAAACAACCGCTACATATTATTGCGGCTAGGGAAAGTTTAGATGATCTAAAAGAGTGTTTATCACCTGCTAGGGAGGCCAGTGACGAAACATTTGTGTCAATATTCAGCAGTGTTAGATAAATGTGTGCCGAGCTGCCGCTTGATGTAACTATGTAGGCCCCGTGTGATTAGAAAACTGACGAAACGAGCCAATCACCCGGCCACTAACGAAGAAGAATATTATTGCCGTTCTGTTGCGTACCACTTCTTGATAACATATCTTAAGATCTAGGAAGAAGATTTGCACCAGAGAGCCTGAACGCACTTAACTATCTGTGTTTTTACCCAAGTACTTATGCGACCCCGAGAACTCGGAGAAAGATTATATCTCTCCTTTGAAAGAAGTTGTATCACAATACATCAGTATCTGCGATTGCCCGAAAACTCTCGAGAGGATACTGCTTTAGAGATTCTGATAGGAGAGCTGAAGATCGGCAGCAGAAGTGGAGAATTGCACCAATAAACAAGTTGCCAAAATACGCTATAGACGCGTACGCAGCTTGTGACAAACAGATGTATCCGGTCATTAAATCGCTTTCCAAATGTTGTGTACCCTGCCGGTTAGTGCGAACTTTCTCTACGCTGCGCAGACTAAAAACATGGATGAGAACCAAGATGAAAAAAGAAAGATGAACAGGATTAGCTCTTCTCAACATTCAGCGCAATATCAATCTTGATATCGATAAAGCGATTGATAGTCGCGAAATCCAATTTCTCGAAAACTCGGCATATTTCGGCAGAGTAAATTGGGGAAAAAAATGAATTCTGGCACACTTCCTTTTCCACCAGCCACGCCACTTAGTTTCACAACCGAGCCAATGCCATATTTCATCGTAGGAGATGAAGCGTTTGGGCTACAACAAAACATTATGCGTCCATATCTCGGAAAATTTCTTTCAAACAAGAAAAGAATCTTCAGTTATAAGGAAGTCCCTTCAGGCTACTAGTCACATACTTGCCAGGCCTAGTGGCCTAGGTTTAGTTCACAGTTTGTTATAATTCTTCATAATTGCTCCTCAGAATGCTTTTGTGATGTCAAGAAATCTGCAGGCACTGATAGATGATGAAGAGATTGCGATTATCCTTGACGATCGACACTGGCGGTACCGATCTTGAATCGGACGACGATGATTCGACAGCTACATTCCGCCGCAGTGCCGAAAGTGGCTTGGGTGAATTACATGCTGAAGATCCTTGTTAGTTAGTCAACTATTAGTGTTAGGGTTGAAGGCGCGTCGACAGGGAGGTCATTTTGCGCCCATGTTAATGTCCGTATACTTTGCCATAGTTGTCAACGTTTGTGGATGTTTCAAGCGTAGAAAGCTCCTAGAAAGAGCTAGAAAAGTGAGATAAGATGATATAAAACTAGGAAAACGCCAGGCATATGCATGGTTAGACGAGCGGATAGTGATAGTATGGGTAGTGATGGTTAAGAACTGCTACGACTGATACCAATTTAGCACATATAATTTTTTCTTCAAAATGACTGACCCGATCAAGCTGAAATTTTTTAGAAATGTGTATCAAAATGTAATTCAACTTCACGCAAAATTTCATTTTTTTGGAAAAATATAAATATTTTCTTCTTTTTCCGCCATGTTATTCTAATGGGTATTTTTGATATTTCTAAAATACATTTTAAAAAACAAGTTACCCCCCGATAATGCCACAAAACTATACAGATCCAAGTTGGATGAGGAACCATATTGAAAAAAAGTTTGAAGTTGATAGCTGTAGCCGTTTGACCTGTGGAGAACCGACAAAAAAAACGAACACCAATTTTTTTCAGTACGTCAAATTAAATCCTCGCTAAAGCTCGTCTAATAAAATAAAAGAAGACGATAGAGTGTCATGAAAGTGTCATGAAAACGAAATAAAATGAAAATACAAACGCAAGGTTCAGTACTCTCATCTTTGATGAAATCTTTCAAAATGGATTAGAAGCTGAATACTGTAGGCCTATGTGTTACCACGTCTGGGCCTAGGCCAGCCCAACGCTGCTTTTGATTTTATCTAACAAGAAACAATGTGTATAATGTTTCAGATTCAATGAAAGACAATGATGATCATCTGGCTGGAGTTGCTTCTGAAAGTTGTGCCACTGCAAATCTAGCACCCCTTCCCTCGACTGCTAGGCGTGCATTGGAGACGTCAACAACAACAAATAAACGACGAGCAAAAAGACGAGCAGGTCGAGGAACTCAGTTCAGATGACCGACTTTGTAGTAACTCGGTTAGGAGGGTGGCCTGAACGAAAGTTGTTGGACGCCGCTAATAATCGACTCGAGCGGTCACACATCAAGTACACTGCTTATCAACAACATACAGGTAGTTACATGAAAGAATGTGTTTCAACGCTCCTTTCAATAGGCCTAGCATTGAAAGATGAATGTGACTAGAATAATGAAATAATTTGTTTATACATTATCAGCATTTCACTTCTGATCACGAGATTTTTCCCACAAACATTTTTTAAAAGTTTGATCCATAATACGTATAACATGTTCAATCATGAATACTTAATTTCCTGATTTCCAAATCCATTAATCTTCAAGAAAATCTACAGAAAATTCAATATTTTGCCTAAAATATGTGTGATCCAAACATTATCACGATCTACAGAGAAATTCTCGTTTATTGATTTTCCTCTGACTAATGAAACTCTAAAGCCCGTATTACACTGGGAATGGTTGCAATTAATTCATTCCTCAAGGTCACTCCAAACAGCCGAATGACCTATTACACACAACTAGATGGCCCGGCTCGTTGAATGGTTCACAGCCTTCTTAGTCATGGCCTGCTTGTCACGATTTACAAAATAGATCGTACAATCACGCCAATATTCAAACATCGAACTGTCACTTTCACTTTGCTCATCGAGATTTCAAGTTCAATTAGAGCATCACTGTATTATGAAGCATAATGATTGAATATTGAATAGATATACAAATATAAGATGAGAGATAGAGGATAATTATAGGCCTATATTTATCCAGATCTAGAAATTAACTAGATTACATAAAGAAATAAAGAGATATATTATGAAGATAATGTGAAGTTTCTAGTATACAGTTTCTTCTAGTGGTCGTTAAAAAGTACTGGTATTAGATACATTTTTCTGATAATGAATCGAAAAACAAGTAATTCAGTAATTCAGTAATAGCTGCCGCCTGTTATGTATTGCTGCTAAGAAATGCAGAACACTGACAATGCTGCTACACTTGCTCCCAAGAAGAGAAAAGAATGGCAAAAACCTTGGCTGTTGTTTGGGTAAATGTTCCCTGAAACAGGCATCAGACTGTAATGCGATAAACCTACCTCTACCAGAAATTATTCCCGATACCAACATCATGATGCCATACGTTAGAATAGCTGACGATGCATTTCCTCTAACAATGCAGACGCCGAAGGGATATTCACAAGTGGATCTCCATGGCAATTATGAGAGGAGAGTTTTCAACTACAGGTGGAATGCAGATACTGTTTTCCTACTCATAAATGCATTTTGAAAACACCTCATAATGTTAATAATCCTTTTGATATTACAACACTGGAGTTAGGGATATTTGCTATATATACATTTTGCTCAACTAGGAACTACAGAGTGAATTCAATTGTTTTTCTTTTCTTGAATCAGAAAAGAAATGGAAGAACCCATGGAAATCACCAAGTAACCTAAGAAATCAATACATAGTAGATTATGTTAAAATCAATTGTGCTTTCCAAATTTTTGTTCTATCAGTATTTTAATCAATTTCTCATAATTGAAATTTGTTTTAGGTTGTCTCGTGCTCGGATGTGTTCCGAAAATGCCTTCGGAATACTATCCAACCGACTTCTCATATACAGATCACCAATACGATATGCTCCTGACAAAGCTACGTCTGTAGTGTTGGCTACCATTGCTATACACAACTGGCTACGGTCAGCGGCAGTTGGAAGAGCAATGTACACACCGAATGGAAGCATCGACGAAGAAGACGTTGTAGCCGGAATAGGAACGCCTGGGTCCTGGAGAGACGAGCCCGAGTCACAAGGCATGATGATTGTGGGCCATGTTGCGGGCAACTGACATGCTGCTGCTGCTAAAGACCTAAGAAACAAACTGTGCGAATAATTCAATAACGACGGTGCTGTGCCATGGCAAGATCGTTTAGTGCGAAGATGAAGATGATTTTATGCTTTTGCCATGCTGCAGATTTTACTTTTCAGTCCACAATGCAGATATGAAAATAAATATGGGTCTGATGGAACTTGACTTTGGAGATATGAATACATTTACAATACCACAATTTTTCATATTAAAATCCACATTGTATTATGTCGTACCAACCACACTATGGGGCACCATGACCACAGCTACACAGGCCAGCTGGACCGCCGCAATCAACACCCCAGGCGGGCCTGTGAACCCTGCCGTGCTGGGCATCCATGTGGCAAATAGAGCAGCATACGGCATCCTCCCATGGCCTCCTGCTAATCATGCAGACGCATTCGAGATTAATGCTGTTCAAGCTGTGGCCGTACTTCAATGGTTCGCAAGTCACATTCGACCCGTCCACCGCCATCTGGCCATTGAGACGATATTATACGTCCATGTGATGATGGCGAAGAGAAGCACCGTATCCCCTCAGTTCTTGACGAAAGTCCTCAATGGAGTGACAGAGGAACTGGGTATAGAGCTAGACCTCCAGACCGACATTATATCCGCTCTCTACACAGCCTATGGAGGTTATATCGACGAAACTAATGCCGGCTCCATGTTCACCCGTTGGGCAGGGTTAGTTCCTGACTATGCTCTGAGGCTCAGGTTGACGCTGCAACAAACTGCGCTGGCCGGACTAACCAGCTTTGTCACGATTGTTGATGCCAGGAGGAGGTGCCCTAGATTCAACTGGGCTAGAGTGTTCGAACTCCTGGAGTCTGAAGTGGAGGCCTTCATCATCGCTCAAGGCCTGATTGGCACGAATCGCTACTATGGCTACCGGCGAGACATGGGACTGGCCAGCTCCGCCAGATACAAGTCGCTAGCCTGGGTAGCTAAGGAGCTGCTGGTCAGGGCGGAGGGCGAGGTGATGCTGAACCGCTACGCGGGTTGGACCAAGCGTCCGCGTTACAAGGAAGCACTAGAGGCTTTGATCACCGCCTACATACCTGATGCAGCCAACATGCCTGAGCCAAGGGAAGGACAGGGCGAACGGGTCGAGGCATTCGGGTACGCATGCGCTGCAAGCAATGCCCTCATCCATGGGGACATTATCATCCCAGGGCCAGCAGCAGCAGCACCCGTAGCTCCTCCCGCCCATGCAGAAGACGGTGATGCTGGTGAGTAGATATCTAAGACATAGTGTTCTCTGGCGAATAAACCCAACACCCATTAAGTGCTTTACTGCTGACTCCTTCATAACCGCATTGTTGCGACCCATCAAAGAACACATGGAGAAACTCCAATACTAAATTCTATAAGTACTCTTTCATTGGAAAAAAAAAAAAAAAAAAAAAAAAAAAGTTCTTCTTCTCGAGATTTCGGAGAAGCATGTTTTAACTGTAACCAGAAGTATATAAAATACATCAACTTTACTTATATTCACTGAGTTCATTTATTACCTCGTCCGAAACTCCCACAGTGGTGACCCCGACGTGATCATCTTACGATCACATTTATTAATATTCAAATTCAGCGTAAACTGCGTATTCTCAGTTTATTTGAGGTTCCTCTCTTGTGTGAAGGTGAGTGAAGTATCAAGCTAATCAAGTCATACAGTGACATTTCAACTATTTAAATATCAAACGTAACTTGTGTCTTCATCATCAGTCATGTCCAACGATGATACTAATAGGCCTGGTGTCGACCGAGTGAGCATACGCGCTCCACCCTTTTGGCCTGAGAAACCAATTTTACAATGTATTTTCATCTAGTGCTTGTGACTTGTGTGTAACTGTATGATGTATAAGGCTCAGCAGCCTAATGACTGAGTACATCTATCGCCCAAGCTCATGGCAATTCTGATCAATACTAGATGGTAAGAAGACAAATAGATAATACTGAAATGCTTCACATTTTATTTCCGAACTCTGAGAAATCATCTAGGCTGGGCCTGAATTAGCTAAAGACAGCTAGTAGGTAGGTACTGAGCTCTACAGATGTTGAAGAATAGACCTAAAATATACATAATATTTCACTGTGGCCTATAACTTGTAATAGTTTTATAATACCAGAAAAAAAATCAATGTTATTTTTCCAAAAAGTGATCTTTGACAAATCAAATTATATGATCATTCAGTTTGTCAATGTGTCAAGAAGTAAATGGAATTTTCATGACAGATCAGCTTGACCTCGATGAAGCTTCATCAATCAACTACAAGTTTATAGATGATGTTGCTTACTTGAGATATCCCGCAATAAGTCTAGTTCGAGCTCCCAGTGGCATTTTAATGTTAGAACAACTATCAACATTGTCAGGATACGGAGCCCCTACAAAGGATCCGATCACCTTGTCGTGGTGTGGGAGCTTGCGTGACCCAATGATCTCCAGAGCTGTCGCTCCCAGCAGGGTCACCCATGGCGATAAGGTCTGGAGTGAGGGTCCAGACCAAGTTCGGACCATCTCGGTCGAGTGGAAGCCTTTTGGTGACCGAAGTAAATGGAGGAGTACTGAACCTTGAGTTTGTATTTTTAAATTTTATTTCGTTTTCTTTACACTTTTCTCTTCATCTATCGTAGTCTTTTACGTCTATCTTATTTTATATCATCTTAACTTACTTTTCTAGCTCTTTCTATCTCGCTCTCTCCATATGCTTGAAACGTCCACAAACGTTGACAACCGTGGCTAAATACACGGACATACACATAGGCGCAAAATGACCTCGCTGTCGACTTGCCTTCAACCCAAACACTAACTAAGGATGCGGAGTCAGACGACCTTCTACAGAAGGTAGAACTGCTTTATCGAGTCTGATATAAATGAATGATATGAAATATTCATCGATCGAACCTATTATTTTCCACTTGACTAAAAACTTATTTATAAAGGAATTTACTCGAAACATATTTTGATAACTGTTGAATTGAAGCAATCAAGAAATAAATTGAAAAGAATAGCTAATATTGAATTAGAAAAATGGACGCCAGAAAGTCTGCAAATTCTTTTGAAAAATATTATGTACCATGTCCTACGAGTATTGCAGTATAACATCTCTTACAATTTGTTCGACACCCGATCGTAGAATGCCTGTATCTAGACGAGCAAGCTGAAAACATACCTGCTGTTACCCAAGAGCAGCGGGCTAGTCGTGGAAATGCAGGAGCCAGAATAGTAAGTATTAAAATCCGGACATTGCCAACCGTAGAAACCTACGACTGAGGTGAAGGACTCGGCGTAGTAGACAACAGCTCTGAAGTGGCTGCAATCTAGAAACCAAAGTGTTTGCACGTGTAGAGATTTGGTTCCATCACGATATTATATTGAACAATAGGAATCATTACAAACGGTTACTAAATAAACAGGAGAAATCGTAACATACACGGAGGGGGAATAAAGATCGGTGTTACACGTAACTTGAATGAGTATATCATATGGAAATAATGTGTGTTCATAAACCGATATTTGAAGAAGAGAATATTGATTCAATAGGCAGCATAGGAGTCGAGTTGAAAGCGTGTATTTTCTTACAGCATTCGACGACAGACTGAATATGTTTGGAGAAAGTAATGAAGTTATTGTTGCGGGACCTCAACTTTCCTGAAACTCTGTGGAAGCAAGCAAGCAAGTATAGAAGACTGGTCAACAAATCAGGGACTTGGGAAAGAGGTTATGATCAAGCCCTTGAAAAGGGAACAAGAACCAATTTTCTTGATGTTATTCCCGAGTACTAGTCGACCGCTCTGACCTGGCTGCAAGCTGAACAAGACTAATGACCGATTAGCGTCACTCTACAAGACAGAGAGTGGACACTTATGTTTTCTCATGATTTAATCCATGAAAAGTTGTCGGATCAAGTGTGAGCCACATGTGTATTACAAAAGTAATTGAGCAGTTATTATCTTAAATTAGTCATAGTGTCCTGGGCATTTATAATGTCTGCTTTGGTGGAAACGTGAACAGGCCTAGGCCTACTCTAGGCTTGAGCCTGATGTAATTCTTGTTATGGTATAAAAACTTCTAGAGCTTACGCTTATAAACCTTGTAGGGCATAGCCTAGGCCCTAGAATCTTGTAGCATCTAGGACCAAAAGTAATTTATTGGGTAAGATAGAATAACTGCATGTGTGTGTGTCTTTCCTGCGTCCATTTCGGCAAGTAATGCGGCGTGTTGAATCGAGTCTCCAGGTATTATTTATCCCTATATTTTTCAACTTGGTGATTCTACTTTGCCTACCAATATATTAATTTATTGAAGAGCTAAGATTTCACGCATAATTCAAGTTACATAGTGATCCCCAAATGCCATATTTTCGATCTTAGTTCAACAGTGTGGAAATGTAAGATTATTTGCGCAGAAAAACATGCGGATCTCAAAAGTGTTGGCTCATAAGTGTTTCTTCGCTAACCAACTAATGAATCACGTTGACAAGCGACGACTGATAAGTAATGCTATACCTTCAATTTTTCATTATAATTTGATAATAATAAATGATTTAGTAAGTTTCCAAGTAGCTATACATGTTATTTTCAAGTTTCAGATTTCTTCATCCTTTACATGCCCCTCTTATTTATTCATCATGTACTGTAGTAAGGAAATGCCTACCTTTGTTTTTGTTCTTGTAGAAAAATGCTCATCAGCACTTTAATTGCTCCTAAAAGGGTTATCCATGGCGATAAGGTCTGGAGTGCGGGTCCACACCAAGTTCGGACCGTATCGGTCGAGTGGAAGCCTTTTGGTGACCGGAGTATGTGGAGGAGCGTTTGTATTTGTGTTTTATTTCGTTTTCTTGTCACTTTCTTTTCACCTATCGTCTTCTTTTTCTTTTATTTCATTTTATATCATCTTATCACACTATTCTAGCTCTTTCTATCCCGCTCCCTCCATACGCTTGAAACATCCACACATGTTGACAACCATGGCAACGTACACGGACATGAACGTACTCGCTAAATGACCTCGCTGTCGACGCGCCTTTGAACCCCAACACTAACTAAGTGAAAATATTCCCGTAGAGAAATATGAGAAGTCCAGCAAAGAGGATTGGGCTAGGTTTGGTGTAGTTGCCTGAATAGTGTCCTAATCATCCAAACCGAGACATTCCATCAGATATTGTACTGACTGGGATGACTTCTCTGTTCAAGTGAGTCGACATTAGATGCATGTCGACTTGGAGGTAGGAATAGAAGCCAAGTGTTGTTGCACTCACCAACTGATGTGAAAGGACATCCTGGTTGTGAATTGCCGCGGTTGAAGTAGTAATCCACATGACCTGAAGGCCAAGCGTAGCCCGTACTGAAGATGTCACTGTGAAGAACTTCAACGTATTTAGCATCAGTAGAGTCGAGCTTAAAGGCATTGCTTGTGACGTCATAGCCCGGTCCAGCGATGTCCAAACCTACGTTCAAACATAGACGTAAAATGTACCAAGACAGTTCACTAACATCTCATAGTATATATATTTTTCAAACAATCAATGTACGTAAAAACTAATTTGGCAATCATGCAAAGGAACGATGAAATTCACTCTCATGATACAAGGAGTAAAACACAGATACATATCAACAGATGCAATACCCAACGCAATCAAAATAACTCTGATTTCATTAAAATATAATTATTTAACAAATTACCAGATACTTTGAAAAACATGACTTCCATCACAAAATTTAAGATTCTAATAAAATCATTTCCAACTATCAAAGCATATCTCTCGGTAGAGGAATTCTTAGAGGACAATATTATTAGCTATAACCCAAACGACTCTCAGAATCGGCTAATTAACAGAAATAAATTCAAATATCAATTTAAAAACTAAACAAAAGTTTGTATGTGGATGAGCTCACAGGCGATCTAAGACTCACATATGGGTCATTTTCCCGAAATCAGTAATATTGAGTAACCGGCCGTTCTATCGGTAGTTTTCAAGTTTTTGATTTTTTTTTTTGGGGGGGGGGGGGGGGGGAAATTTTATGACGAGTTCAACTTTCAGTTAAGGTACGCCGAATATACAATTTTCCAATTTTTAAAACCAATTTTTAGCCTAAATTGTCATTACCATGGCCCGTCACTAATCACAATTCACAATATATAATTATCTTTCAGAGGGTGGTAAAATAATATTTCATTTGAAATAGTGTGTAAAACAGTTGAACGTATATTCAAGGTTGCATTGCATTTTTTTTTTTTTTTCAAAAGGCATTCTTGTAGTAGATATAGCTGTGGTAATCTCTGTACCTTACAATTAAGTCATCTACCATGGCATCCAAGTTGTTTTTCTGATGGTTGGCTCAACCTATATGAAATAACAATATTATCATCTGGAAGGCTGTGGACAACACCGACATCGCCATTTTGACGCCAGTTTGCACTCTTGGATTGACTCATCGACAAAAAGGTACAGCATTTTATATTTTTATGTTTTCTATATATCATTACCATGGCTTAACTAATTGCAACAATGGATCATTTTGACATTTTGATTGTTTTTTTCTTCAGTGCTCTTTTGTGGTATGAAATGACTTATTAGTACTAAAATCAACCTTTTAACTTTATTCACCCTCAAAAGTCGACATAACCAACAATTTGTCATTACCACTATGGTCATTACCACAACATTCAAGCAATGTAAGCACGCCTTGGTAATGACTAACACGCATTGGTAATGACTTTTTTCTTGTGGTAATGTTGATTAGATGCAAATGCTATTAGGTAAAACTAATTGTTCAACGTGTCATTTTTAGTTATTGAAATAGGAAAAGTTAAGAAGAATGTACCAGAAAAAGTTAGGCTTGAAAGGCTAGAAAGGAAGAAAGAGAGAGAGAGAGAAAGTACAGAGAAGCAAAACGGCAAAATCCGATGTTGAAAGAGATTGAGAGAAAGAAGGAAGCAGAACGCTATAAGAAACGAAAAGAAGAAGGGAAAATTAAAACTATTAAGGAAATGTCGAAGAGAGAAGTGAGGCAACAACGTAAAAAATGGAGGAATAACACTAAAAACTTCAGACAGAATCGTGACAAAGAAGACACTTTTTTGGCCCGCTTACGAGATGACTCGCCTTCCAGCCTACAGAGCTCGCCAGATCTAATCGTAGCACAAGGTGAACCTTCTACCTCAAGAAAGTTACACGGACGGAAAAAAGTCAGAAAGGATCGAGCTGTCTGCTATGGGCGGCTAGCTGCAGCTCAGAAGAAACTGGCCAAGGCAGAGATGAAAGCTCGAAAGTACAAAAGTAGGTACTATCGCTTACGTCAGAGCAAAGAATGTGCAGAAGGTTCACCGTCGCCAAGAACCAAAGTACGTACTCTGACACGTGGTCAAAGAGTGAATGCTAAGGTATCTCGCGCTCCTTTTGTAGGGGAGACTCTCAGGAGTACAATTGCCGCACAACTTGAAACATGTGTGGGAAACAATCAGAAAGGTATGTTTCGTAAACTTTTAGGTGGAGGGAAACTATTCAAACGCTACCGATTGCAGTCTGCTGCAAGGAATATGTTTAAAATAAACATTCTACGTTCGCAAAAACAGAGTGGAGAAAACACCATGATGACTACAAAGAGAAGAGGAGCACTAATCCTTGCCATGAGGAACAGGGTCATACAGTTTCTAGAGCGTGATGATAATACAAAACAATGTCCTGGAAAGAAGGACTGTATAACAAGAGGTAAAGATAAAGCACAAAAAAGAATGCTATCAGATACACTAAAGAATCTACATCAAAAGTTTCTTGATAATTACCCGGAGATATCATAATCTTTCACGAGGGCCAAATCTTTCTGGATTGTGCAACCACGCGTGAGTGAACGAGACACTTGCCTCTGTCGGAAACATGAAAACTTTAAAATGAATATTGATAAGCTTTACTCGATTAAAGTGATAGAGGAGAAGAGTATTAAATAAATAATCAGCGTATTCACATGCGGCAACAAAGATGCGTGCTTCTCGCGACCCTGCATAGACTGCCAATCCAATTCAGCTACGTTCACATCTAGTTTTGATGTTGATGAACAAACAACATATTCGAAATGGATTCTGAAGAAGGAGGAAAGGAAAAGAGGAGCCAAGAGTTTTACTGTTCAAAGAAATGTTAAAGAGAGTTTGAACTGCACAGTAGGGGAACTGATTGGACACCTAGAGGAAGCAATCCCACCCTTTTTCAGTCACGTGCTCAACATGAATCATCAATTTGTAGCAATTGACTCGCTGAAGAAAGCTGTGAATGCTTCTGAGGATTCTGCTATTGTCCATGTAGACTTCTCTGAGAACTACTGTTGCAAATATGCTGAGGAGACTCAGGCAGTACACTTCGGTGCTTCACGCCAGCAGGTGACAATGCACACTGGCGTACTGTACCGACCGGGTAAAAAACCGCATTGTTTTGCATCGCTGTCTGACAGTCTTCGTCACGTTGCCAGTGCAATATGGGCACACCTTAAGCCCGTTCTGCAAGATCTGGTATGTGAAAATCTAGACATAAGGACTATACACTTCGTAAGTGACAGTCCTGCCACTCAATATCGCAACAAAATCATGTTCAACATGTTGGCGATGTATCTTCCGACGATTGTCGTAACTTTAAAAGCAGCGACGTGGAACTACACTGAAGCTGGGCATGGTGAAGGTGCAGCTGATGGGGTAGGAGGAGTGCTAAAAAGAACAGCCGATCGCATAGTAGCCCAAGGAACAGATGTCCATAATTACGCAACACTGATTGAAAAACTGAAAGCGTCTGTAACGGGTATCAAGCTGTACACAATTGCTGAAGACGAGACAACTTCTATTGATGCTCAGCTACCTATCAGTACAAAAACTATAAGGGGAACTATGAGCGTGCATCAAGTTACGTGGGACTCAAATTATCCGAGAGAAGTGTCTATGCGCACCCTCAGTTGTTTCCGTTGCCCGTACGGAGATTCTTGTTGTACTTATGGAACTTTACGACTCTGGAATATTGACCAACAAGCAACTGGTATGTATCAATTATGTATTAGATTTCTTACGACCAAAGTACTTTTTGCACATGAGTGTAGAGTTATCATGGATTATTTTTTCTATTAGTGTATCGTGAGACCAGTCCCGATGACGATTGCGATGATGTCGAAACTGATCTCTGCCGAGATGAAGAGGATGGAAGCATGCAAGAGTCTACCGCTAATGATCGTAATTTGGCCGAGTCAACGAATGATTTAGGTGAAGCAAGCGTTGGCGACTGGGTGGCCGTTATATACGGCAATGATTGGTACCCAGGTTTGAAGTTTATTATTCCAGTATGTGGTAGAATTCAGTAGAACGTAAGATTAGGATGAATTGTAACAATATTCATTTTCATGTTAAACCAGGAGTCGTAAACGGGAAAGTGTGCTTACAGTCAACTTTATGAAAGGCAATTCGGCAAAGAAGAACTCCTTTTCGTGGCCGAGTACACGCGACACGCAAACTGTTAACGAGGATGATATACTCTGTAAATTGGGTTCCCCCTATCCCATATCATCGCGGCTCTTTGCGATGCATGGATACAAGAATGCCATGACGCACATGAAATAGTTATAGTTATAATAGTAATCTTATATAATGACTAGGGCTAGGATGTTTATGCACTGAAAAACCTACATCTATGCATGCAAATATCATATTGCATGAACATCCTAGCCTTAATAATGACGTATCCCATTCTATATTATGTAAACTGTCTATGTAATGTTCATGTTTATGTGAAATATATGAATAAAATGAATAAAAATAAATAAAAATGTTGCAAACAATACAAGTGGCGAGTTATTTAATTGGCTTATTACCAAATTACATATTTTATTATTAATACCCGTGTTATTTGTCATTACCACTTTCGATATATCATTACAACTTCCGATTATGTCATTACCAAGGTGCAACAAACCAAAAAAGAGCTACAACAATGACAATATGCAACAATGATCTCTGCTATTACTATAGAAAGGTCATGTGATTGATAAATAAAAAAATAAAAAAATCTTGACTCACAATTTTTATTCAACTCGTGACTAGATGACTTCCGGTTTGAGAAACCAGAGTATTTCTATTCTAACGACTATAACTAGTTAACAATCAATTATTCACACACATATGTTTGGTGTAAAAAGCCAAACACATATGGAGATATATAGAGATGAAATTGTGTAACACAGAGTGTTACACAATTTCAGAACTTATGAACTATTTAAACGTCTAATAACAAATTTTGTGTGTATGGTGTAAAGTGCCATACACAGAACACGTAACACAAATACAGGACGGCACAATTGAAAAAAAAAAACGGGCACATTGAACAGGACACACATGAATCTTACAAATATTATTAAAATGTATCCAAAAGATCAGCGCGAGTCAAAAACTTGAAAATGGTATCAATGGTTCGACAATTGTTAGCCAGAATTTTAGGCAAAGAATTTTCCATTGACAATTGTTGCCGAAGTGCTCTGTACTTAGTACAATCTAAAAGAATATGTTTCATACTCAACACTTCGTCACAGACATCGCATTTCGGGATGATCTTCTCTGCCGTGAAGAGATACGCATGGGTGAGCAACGAGTGCCCTATCCTCATGCGCGCCAACACCACCTCTTCACGCCGGGAACCTCTAACAGAGGAGTCCCAGGGTTCAATGGTGGGCTTGATCTCCTTGAGCTTGTTACTGATCTGTTGATCCCATTCCTTTTGCCATTTGTTTTCAGACATCTGCTTGAAATGTGCCTGGAGATTGTAGTAAGGGACTCGGGGGTCGTCAAAGCCAGCTTTCTGTGAGGCCTGTTTGGCTGCTTCATCAGCTTTCTCGTTCCCACTGATTCCCACATGACCAGGTAATCAGCAAAGCACAACACGGATATCCTGCGAGGCAAGGGCGGTCAGCAGTGTTTGCATTTCCTGGACAAGGGGAATTGTGGGGTATATATGTGTGATAGCTTGAAGCGCGCTCAACGAATCGGAGCATAAGAGAAATGCTTTCTCCGGACGAACTTTGATTTGCTTCAGTGATATTCACTGAATTTCCAAGTGGTGTTGTCTGTGACCAAAACAGGGACACGTGCATGAAAAGTGTTTGCTCGGACTGTGGTAAATATGTGACATTGGATCTTGAAGATGAAGAAGGTATGAATCGAATTGGATTGAGTTATTGGACTGTTTTATACCAAAAAAAAAACGTAAAAGTTGCAAATGAAGGCATCGTCAATGATTGTATTGCTGGAGTAAAGACAAGGCTGCCGCAGTTTCTGCTTCACCTTCACCAAACGAGTCCAAGCCAAAACATTTACCGAAGAAAAGGAGTGTTTCTCGTATAAGCAACAAAGTAGTCATTCAAGTTTATTTCGCCGAAAATTATACAAGAAAATTCCAAGACGGGATCCAATCTGCATACTGGTCATACACACGGTAACCCTATTTACAGCTTGCGCGTTGGTTCAGGAAGGTATCCACTCGGTTGTTGTTGTATCTGACGGCCTATCGCACGACATGTTTGCACTGAAAGTATTCATTCAGGAAATTCTCAATGCGAGTTTCAATATGGCGGTGCATAGTGGACACGCGTAAAGTGAGCTCCGTGAAATATAATATTGAAACTTGATAATCCAACAGTTTTTTGCTATTAATTATCTATAACCACGTGATAGTAGTGTTGGTGCCTGTGGATGAGGAATTAAAAATATACTTTGAGATTATACTTTGAATAAATCGCTTTTGTTTGACCGAGCATCTATCCTGCATCATGAGAGGTTCGAAAGCAAAACCAGCGCTCAAGGTGAACACTAGAGAGCTAATAGTGAAACTACTACCCTAGTTACAACGCCTACTAACTCATCTATTGTGGACTCTATCGTCAATTCTGAATTACTGGACCAGCTAAGAAAAGTAAGTGATCTTCCAGAACCTAGTTTAGACTATGTGGTAGCATCGATTCAGATAATCCTAAAAACACTCGTAGATCTGAACAAGACGATCAGTGAACAAGCAAAAGTAAATCGTGAACTACTTCTAGAGAACAAGGAACAAACTAAACAAATCGTTGAACTGATAGCCGAAATCAAAATCTGTAATGAGCAAAACGTAGAAATAAAAACTGAAAACGAATCTCTTCGCGACCAAGTAAACAACCTGGAACAGTACTGCAAAAACTACAATCTGGAGATATCGGGAGTACCATTGGTAGAAGGGGAAAACACGTATCATATCGTCGCAACAATTGCTAACTACGTTGGGTGTCACATTGCCACAGACGAAATCGAGTTTTGCCATCGAATGCGGAAAGATGACAGGGTCCCGAATAAGCCACCGACTATAGTTGCAAAATTTTTCTCAAGACAAATTAGAGAAGAAATAATTACAGGGAAGAAAAAGAAAAAATCTATTGTAGCCAGTGACGTAGGCTACGACTCGAGTTCCCACATATTTGTGAATGACCATCTGACCCAAACAAACAAGAACTTGTTTTGGCTTGCTCGTAGCTCAAAGCAATTAGGCTATAAGTACGTATGGACTAGGGGTGGTCGTATTTTCATTCGCAAGGACGAACACTCTAAGGTCATACAAGTCAGGAAACCAGCTGATATCCCCCAGCAAAGCAACGAAAGTGAAAGTAGCAGTACCACCCAAAGTTAAATGACCGATTGGTTTGTTGATGAACGTTATAACCTTCTGCCTCTCGTACTCCATAATACGACAAACATAAATAAAGCTTACCGGGATACACATGGTTTCAAGATATTTCACATCAACATAAGAAGCTTGCGTAAGCATTTCGATGAACTTGTTGTAATTCTGAATCAATGACAGTTCCTTTTTGTCGTTATAGTGTCAGAAACACACCTAATTTGTGATGAACCTTTTACACTTCCCGGATATTCTACACATTTATTCAATTCAAGAAACTCGTCTTTTGATGGCCTAGCAATTTTAATTAATACAACCCGCATCAAAGACGCAATAGTAACAATAGATTCAGTAATAATTAGTGGAAATGCAACCAACATATATTTCACTCTTTTCAGCGCAACTTACCATATATTAGCTCTTTATAGGTCGCCATCTATGAGAGTGTATAATTTTGTCGAGGAACCAGAAAGTGCGGTAGAAAAATTCAGTCACAGATCGCATGAAATAATAATTGGTGATATAAATATTGATATCTCACGTAAAGACTTGAATTTATTACAAAGTGATTATTATACCTTACTTACCTCATTGGATTTTTTTCCTTGTATAAAATGCCCAACTAGAGTTACTCCAAATTCGCAATCGTGTAGTGATCACATATTTATAGGATCAAGAAAAGAAGCACAACTCTTACCAGCGATCTACACTACGTCTATAACAGACCACTATGGTATTATCCTAGGACTACAGCAAGACAATGCAGAAATATGCTCTTCAAACAATGAACAAGGCGTCCCAAAAAAGAGATTAGATTTAGATAAGGTCATGTACAATATCAAGGCAGAATCATGGGACAATAGTTTGAAACAAACTGGTGCTGAAAGTGCACTAGATGAGTTTATTAGTACTTTTCAGAATCATACTAAAAATTGTTCTAATTTTGTCAAGAGAAATGTACATTCTAAAGGTAAAAAACTGAAACCATGTATAACCAGTGGAATTATAGTATCAATTAGGAAAAGAGACATATTGCATGAAAAAATTAAAAGATTAGAGAGGGATCAATTACAGCATCCTGAACACAATGTTTTCAAGCTGGAAAATTTAAAGACTAGATACAAAATGTACAGAATTTTTTTAAACAAACTGGTCCACAAAATGAAAAATAAGTATTATGTTACTAAAATAAACTCTTGGAGAAGTGCATCAAAACTAGATTATTGAAGTTTCTCGACAAGTATAATATTTTATCGCCTAAACAATTTGGATTCAGACCTAATCACAGCACTAATGATGCGATATATGACCTCACAAGTACACCGTATAAATCTTTAGATAATAATCAAAAGTCTCTGGCCGTCTTTGTAGATTTAGCTAAAGCATTCGACACTGTTGACCACTCAATATTATTAGAAAAGTTACGACAAATTGGAGTTCGCGGAATACCACAAAAACTAATTGAGAGTTTTTTAACTAATAGGGAACAATTTGTTAAAATAAGTAACTGTAAAAGCGAGAAACAAATGTTGAAATATGGAGTACCGCAGGGTACAGTTTTAGGACCAATTCTGTTTATTATTTATATCAATAGTCTATGCAACCTGGAAATAAATGGCCATTTTGTTACTTATGCCGATGATACGGTTATACTTTTCCAAGACACAAATTGGGAAAGAGTTTTTAATGCTGCCAATAAATCCATGAGAAAAGTGTACTCATGGTTGAATAATAATCTTTTAACGTTAAACAAATCTAAAACTGTCTATTTACCTTTTTCTATCAACTCAAAAACTCAACCTGGTCCAGAATACATATTAAAACCGCACAACTGTCGCACAGTAAATCAATCATGCCATTGTTATAAAATAGAAGCAAGTCAGACAGTTGAGTATCTCGGTATAACAGTTGATAGATATTTGAAATGGCATGAACTGGTACCTTGAATAAATTAAGAAATGTTGTTTATATTTTTTATAGGTTGAGAAATTTTTTATCTAGAAAACTGCTTATGAGAGTATACTCTACAACAGTACAATCCATTATTCAGTATGGTATAATTGGTTGGGGAGGTACAAGCAAAAATAATATTGAATTCATCTTAAAAATACAGAGGACTATTTTGAAAGTTATACTTAATAAAAATGGAAAACATTCCACAGCTCTTACTCATATAGTACTCAAGTAATGGATGTATGACAGTTATACCTAAAAACAATTTAAACTTTCATTCCGAAGAACGCATATAAATTTCAGAAAGTAGTACAAATCAATCGAGTAAAACATTTCACTAGTAACCTTTATAACACTTATAACTTGCAAACAATATTCAATTGAATTGAATTGTGTGGTTTAACGGCGCTACAACGACTAGGTTATTTGCGCCGGTACGATGTTTTGGTGAGACGAGATGTTTGTATAAAAAGACGACATTATGTTCACAGAACCTACATACGATCTAATTATTAAAACATCATAGTTAAAAGTGTGGTCTATTCCAATACACTACAATATTCACAATATTCAGACAAAAGCAGAGAGGTCAGCAACATTTAGATTTCATTGGTCCAAGAATTTTCAATACACTGTGTTGATAAATGTGTTGATATCTTCACCATGACGGACAACTCTTTTAAATGTCTCATTATATATGGAATCAATTGTTATGACATTTTTATAGTTTGCATGATACGAGTCAATAGAATACGTATCATGTATTTGCTGGTTACTTCATTCCATTGTCTTTTTCATGTAATCCCGTTAACACTATAAAAATGTATAGAAATAGAAAATGATAATAAGAAGTATAGCCTATATTAAACTACCCAGTCATTGAGAGTTCCTCTCTTGGATTATTTAGGTGAATTACAACATATATATATGTCATCTCAAAGTTCAGTTACATGGTCTTGTCAGTGTTTCTAGTTATCAATTTGTAATTCCATTACCAAAGAACTGCCCTAGCTATTCAAGGCGAATGTTTGATAAACGTATATTGATAGCATAATACATAAAGCCTACAGTTTGGTTTTACTTCCGCGTACATTTTTCTGTCGGCTTTTATCGTATACTTGCCTGGATTAAGAATTTGCTCACTGATTATTCAGTATAGTTACATGGACATTCGTGTTCAAGTTTTCCAACATTTGATAACTCGAAATGTAAAATATTCGTACATAATAAAATGTATAGCGCAATTAGTATGTACGCGACTTTTTTTCTCAAATATCGAAACTTGATACAAAATCATTGTATCCCAAATGAAGCATTTGGATAAAAGTACGATCGTTCGGACGGGGCACCACAAGGGCGATCTTACAACAACATTTAATCATTGTAGATGGAAAACATGGATAGTGCAATCTCTTTATGAAGCGTCACCCACAGTTGTCGCTACGGCAGCCAGAAAACTTCTGTGGCTAGGCCCAGACGATTCAATAAAGAACGCGTGATAGATTATTTTCACATTATTTGAGAATATGTGACAAACACTAGATTGATGCTACCCGTTGTTTTATTGTGGATGAATCCGGGTTAATTAGTTCAGAAAAGAGCGCAAAAGTTGTCGCATTAAAAGGAAAACATCAAGTAGGAGCAACTATACCACCGGGGAACGACGTGTTAACACAAGAATTGTATGCTGCGTTCGTACAGCCGGTTTTTACATTCCCTCAATGATAATTTCCAAACGGAAACGCTTTGTGAATGACCTTGAACTAGGAGCTCCTCCGGGTTTTTCCGACACCGGATACATCAAGTCGGAACTCTTTGTACGACGGCTGAAATCATCTATTTCTCACGTCAATCCAAATCAAGACAATGAAAAGCTCCTGCTGTTGCTAGGTGGCCACACAACACACACACGTGACCTTGAAGCCCTGGACCTATGTCGAGATCATGGTGGCATCTAGCTCCAACTGCCAGCACACTCACAGACTCCAACCTCTGGATGATGGCTTTTAAAACCATTGGAGGGGTTCTATACGCAAGCGTTTGAGAAATGCAGGCTGCGTTCCAATGTTGGATCAACTACTACTCAATCAATTCCAGATAGCACAATTACTTGATGAGGCCTACAGTTGAGCTGCTACCAGCGTGCACGGATGGTACTTATATAAATCGAAAAATGTATCTGTACTATTTTTTCCATTTTCAAAAAACCTGTGTAATTGCATGACAAGTTCACACCTCCAAGATAATTTTATGCTCTTTAATTAATATGGCATTTTATTCCTGTGAATTCAATCAGTATTGAGATAATACGTAAATTAATTTCATCACATTCTTTTCATTCATTGACGTGTTAACGTAAAACTGATTGAATTCACTGAAATAGAATATTATATTTATTAAAAAGCGTAAAATTATCTTGGAGATGTGAACTTATCATTCAGTTACGCTGGTTTTTGATGATAGAAAAAAATGAGTAAATGTGAACGATCAGAGAATGTGACCGTGGTTGGGGCCGCGAATGCCTCAGGACCGGTCACTATTCCACCAATGCGAATTTTCAAAGGGCAGAGACTACACGAAGACTTGATGGCTGATGCGCCTGAAGGTACACTCTTTGCCACATCCCCTAAAGGATATATCGATACCGAGTTATTTCACTTGTGGTTTGAGAATTTTTCAACGCAGATCCCGCCGAAGCGACCGGTTTTGGTCCTCATGGATGGCCATGCGTCGCACTTAGCATGTCCAGTGCTGAAGTTGGCTAGAGCAAATGATATCCATTTTCAATTATTCCCTCCTCACACTACACATTTGTTTCAACCCCTTGACGTTGGAGTTTTCGGTGCATTAAAGAAGACATTTTCCGAAGAATGTTCTAAACGTATTAGGAAGAATAAGAAAAAAATATTAACTCGATATGATTTTTGCAAAATATTCCGACCAGCATGGTTCAGGGCTGTCAATACAGGTAATGTGGTTAGAGGGTTTACTTGTAGTGGCTGTTGGCCTGTATCAGGGGCAACCTATGCCAATGAACTGGCCCATGACGATGAACTTGTCGATGATCCAATGGAGATAGAGAACGACGAAGATCCTGAAGATGTCACATGTGACAGTGAAGACTGTGATGGTGAGGGTTGGGTGCAATGCACAGTCTGTCGGGTCTGGTTTCACCAAGAATGCCAGTACCGTTCCAAAAAAGCTTCCGTAAAAGTATTTGAGTCCTGGAAGTGCATGGATTGTTGCTAGTATAGGGCTACCGACGACAAGAGATCTTGAGTGCAGCTTTAAAACACAGCGTTATTCATTTAACTGAAACAAATAACTTTAAATGGGTGTGTACTATGTTTTCTGAGTTCAGTGCATAAGAAGTATGTGTAATTTATAAATGAATAAATATTTTTCTGGATTTGTAGTAAATTCGAGTTTTGTTCCACAATGGGTTCCTAGTATGTTTTTTCCTTATTTTTGGAAGGGCAAAATACATGTGTACATAAATTGCGCCTATGAGTTGAGGGTTTTTAATGCTGACTCCATAACAAAATAAATAATTTTTTTATCTTTGGTAAAGTTCCATAATTGGTTCCTATAAAAATTTGGAACAAAAATCTTAGTTTTAACAAATTTTTCTTCATGGCCATCCTATTTGTTATTTTCCTGATATTTCTTTTGATTTGACTCTTAATATGATGACTTTACATTGTGTCCCTTTTTGTACACATATATAAATATTTACATGTATTGTTTCAATTTTTGTTAGCCTGTTCCATAAATGGTGCATCCCCTATTTCTATGTGTGCCGATTGTTACAGATCAGTAGATTACTGTCCAGCAAGACATGGAGATGTTGTTGTTGAGAATCGAGAACGGAACCCTGGAGCCACCCGCGAGGAGAAGGTCCTACGTACACCAAGACAACCGAGTGTACAATTACACCGATAGGTTAGAGAGAGGGATAATTACCGTAGCCCATTCATTATCGGGGTGTCAAGAACCACGAACAATATCGCAGAGGATATTGTTCCGCGAATGGGACAAGTCCCAGCCCAACCAGAACCAGGACTAGAATCGCTGGAGGATGAAGATCAAAACGGCGAAGACGATGAGAATGACCCTCGAATCATAGAGACTTGCAAAGTGACGACGAGAATCAAGGTGCGTCTTAAACAAACAAGTGAAACTCGTTAAAATAACATATCGCCCCCCTCCCCTCCCTACCTCCTGCGCCTAGCTCTACGCGCGCTTATACTAACGCGTCGAGTAAGCTGACCATTGATGACTCGTGGGTCGATAATTATACAGAAAGTTGAAGTTGAAACATCAACAGATTAGCAAAATATTGAATATATCATTTTAAAAATATTCATAATATACATCAAAATGTCTTCATCTAGTGAGTAGGAATTTGTTGATTATTCGTCCAATATGTATTCATGAACGATTATTTTTTCGTCCCGATTTTGTTTGGCAAGTTCATTCAACTTTGAATTTGCATTCCAGATGCTTGCTTGTAATTGCCCCGAATCCTGCCGTGATTGGCGGTAATTATCAAAACTATTTGTCATTATTTCCATATAGTTTACATCCATATTCCGATTAATGAATGTTAATTTTCATTCCAGATGATCGCATGGAATTGCCTCCGAATGCTTGAAAGACCTCTAAATACCCCGGCTAATAATATGTAGGGATCCAATCAACATAAAAAACACAGAAACTTGTGACTAAATGATAACTACTAATTAAATCGCAAGATTACAGTGTTGTATATAGGCAGAGCATCCGTGGATGTTTACCAGACAAAAGTACTTATAATTTTTGTATTGCCAAAATATGTTCTCAAGAGTTGTCACAGTGCTCAAGAGTAAATAGATTTGTGCGCTGAGCGCATGTTAATCAAAGCATGTCGCGCTTTGCAGAAAGCAGAGGGTAAACGTACCTTAATTGTCTAGGGGCTGTTGGCTTACTATAGACCTCGGCCTTAACATCACTAGAAAACCTAAACACCTATCAAACATAACCCACGAAAAGATACGGCATATTTACTGGCCTATCTAGTCAGACGAGCATGACCTGTACTGGCGCTCGTGTTTAGTACTTGCTCGTTCTAGGCTGTCCCGCCTTGGTCACGGTCAATCAATTCAAGCTTCACTTTAACTTGCAGTAAGCGTGCCTTAACCGCATTCGTTTTTGCTGTGAGAGATTCCGCAGTGCTTGAGTTGTTTTTTATTTCAATTCCCCTCCCCTCAAATACCGTAACTCGACCATTTACATTGAGAAGTTTTTAATTTTCTAATACAATATTTTCAATGTATCAAAGGTATCTGTGACTTTTTCCAGAAAATGCAAAATTCCATTGATTTTTTGGAAGAAGGTGGAGGACTTGGGTTACCAGTAGTTGAATCTTATCAAAGAACGGTAAGACTATCGGAGCACGTTCATGAGCTTCATCATGAATGGAAAAGTTACTAAGAGCGCTCGGCAAGAACGGAGAATACGTAAGAAGGCTGTTAACAGACATATCAGTTCTGCAGAACTTCAGACTAGAGAAAGTAAAATAAACAGACAGCTTCTTTCTTTTTCCAGTGTTGAAGATAGGCCTGAAGATAGGCCTAGATTCACCAGTTCGTACCGATGTTTCTTTTGATGAACTAGATAATCCTGAGCATCATAAATCAGCAACACCATTGTCAAGATTAGGTATTGGTTTAGTTTCGTCATTTCCACTCGACTACATGCATCTGGTTTGTCTCGGGGTAATACGCCGCCTTTTAGTTGCGTGGATAGATCGTAGTAGTCCTCAGCGATTATTGTTACGCACAGTTGAAACACTATATTCTACTCTCTTGCAGGCCAATAAGTATTGGCCGACTGAATTCAACCGCAAACCTAGATCTGTATCTGAGCTTGATCGTTGGAAGGCCACAGAGTTTCGTCAGTTTTTATTGTATTTGGGTCCAGTTCATCTAAAGGATATTTTAAATACAGATTTATACAAACATTTCATGCTTCTTTCTTGTGCGATCACTATTTTAGTGTCCGACGACCTTCATTCAGAATTCCTTGATGAAGCAAGCACTATGCTTAGGTTATTTGTGTCGGATGCCGCTAACTCTATGGTAAGGAAATCTTGGCTTACAACTTTTACTGCCTCATCCATCTTTGCAGTGACGTTCGTCGGTTTGGCCATCTCGACTCATTCAGTGCCTTTCCCTTTGAAAACTTTCTTGGGTCCCTGAAAAATCTATTAAGGAAATCAACTTCTCCTTTAGAGCAAGTTTGTCGTCGCATCACAGAAAGAGCATTGGAGTCAAATGCAGAAGTGGCACATCCTTTCAACTTCTCTGTTGTCCCTTTAGCAACAAACTTAAAATTGCAACTGGACCATCTGAGGGAATTAATGGGACCCATTATACCAAAGTGAAGAGACCCATGTTCATGCTGTCAACTTCCAATAAAGATTCTTGTGTACACCTCAATTCAGGAACTATTATACAAAATTTCAATTTTGTCCAAAATGACTTTGGAGAGATATTTCTTGTTGGGAAAAAAATGTTAAATGAGACGGATCTCTTCACGTATCCATGTATTTCATCTCAGTTATCGATTTATAGAGTTCAAAACATGTCAGATGACTTCAGTGCTTATTCAGTCTCTCATATTGAAAATAAGGCTATTCTTTTACCTTTCAGACATGGTTTTGTTTGTTTACGCTTGCGACATACAGAATGAACCGCGGTATTAGTACTTACAAAATACAAGATAGGCCCCTATATTTAAAAAATGTATTCAAAATACAAACTGCAAGATCCAAAGACTTGTTCATCTATACTAATTAATGCTAATCTAATACTGTTGTTTGACAAACAATAATGTCATCATTTGCTTTTCAGTTGATTTTCTGGTTATTTGGTTGTGAAGAGGTTTCGAAAGATTCACCAGTGTCAAATATATCTTTGACATTGTCAATACATGACATGATTTCATTTTACCAGTGAGAATTAATAAAACCCTGTGTTGTTTTCCTTCATCAGAGAGCACTTGTACTCTATCGTAGAGTTTGTCGATGAAAAGACGTTGGCTGTAGTGCCAAATGTTTGGTTGAACAAGGATATATAATCAAGATGATTATCAGGGGATAGATAATCAAGATGGCGACAAGTGTAGTCACGATTCAAAGTTGCTCCGATAATAAATTGAACAATAGGAAAATAAAGTGTATATATTGTAAAAAAAATATAAGGAAATGGATAATGTGTAATACCTGTAAGGAAGAGAAACATCACTCGTGTGCAAAAATAATAAATGAAGACGAAAACGGCGAAACAGTATATCAGTGCAGTGAGTGTGACGTCAAAGTGCCTATTCTGCATGATTTCGAATCTCTAGTACTTAACTGTGACATACATAGTATACGTACAATCGGTACAGAGATTAAGATATTGAAATCAACTATTAAGGATCTAAATACCAAGGTATGTCTATTGGAAGTAGATAATATTATTCTAAAAGAAAAGTTGTGCAAGTATGAAGCAGGACCAAGCCGAGCAGCGGACCCAAACATTGAGTTGGCGCCAAAAGACACCAATGTACCTCCCAGTACTGCAACACTCATTGATGAGGGTACCAAGGAAAGTCGAACAGGATCAAGAAAGAAATCAAATGTAGTCGCAAGCAGGATAAGTTTCTACGAAGCTAACTTATCAGAAACTATTCCCAATGTAAATGACTCTAACAGCAGTGTTCATGTCAATTCTAGTGATCCTCATACAAGCGAGGTCCATAAGATACAAGTTATAGTGAATGGCGAGTGCATAGAAAAACATAACAATGAAACCCGATCAGAGGGTGAAAAATCTTCGAAGACGCAAGTTAAAAACATTGCAAAAATTAATAATAGACCTGAGCGTAATAAGATTCTCATTTTAGCTGATAGCCATGGGAAACAGTTAACAAGTTAATACGCGTCCATCTGGGTGACAGATATGACGTTCAAAGTGTAGTCAAGCCTGGAGCGAAACTCTATGATGTAATTAGTAATGTAGGTCAGCAAACCAAACATTTTGGCCATAAAGACTGGCTTATCATTATGGGAGGGTCGAATGACCTCAACCCTGACATGTCTCATTATCAGGTTTTACAAAAGTCATTACAGTTAGTCCTGCCGCTGAGCAGGAAAATGAATGTTATTGTAAATAGAATCCCAAATAGGATCAATGACATAATGTCAAACAACCTGGTACAAAAGGCTAACGTATTGATAGATTCTATTATACAGAAAGAGAAAAGCAGTCATAGATCGCATCTCAATTTTGTAGATGGTAATCTGCTTGATGATCACTTTAATAGTAAAGGTATCCACATGAATATAAAGGGTAAAACAGTGTTATGTGATCTGATTGTTAAAATAATAAGTAATCAATATAATGATGACGATGTGTGCTGTAAACCGTCTAGGCCTGCTAAACGTACTTTTTTAGAAGTATGGTTGGGCCGGGGGAAGAGTGTGGTATGAATGCAGTACGGATGCAGTACGTACAGACAAGTTATACCACGGATAATCATAACATACCCTAGGCAACTAGTAGTTCACTAGGTCAAGTTCAACTGATCGGTGAAAGTGAAAGGGATGAGGCGATCCATCTCAAAATAAGCCACCAGAACGTCAGGAGTTTGAGAAATAAAATTCTTCAATTAGAGGTGTTGTTAGAATGTGCCGAGGAAGATGAAAGGAGTGATTTTATAGTTTACACTGAGCACTGGTTAACGAAGGTAGAGACCGATATGATACAACTAAAAAATTATAAAATGTTAAATAATTATTGTAGAAATGATAAAATTGGTGGAGGCGTCATAATATATATTAAAAAAGGAAATGAAGCATTCTCTAGACTAGATTTTGAAAACTTGAATGAAGAACAGCACTTTGAATGCGCTATGATAGAAATAACGCAATACAGAAATACAAAATGCAAGAATATAATACTTGTAGCACTGTACAGGTCTCCACAGGGTGATTTTAATGTTTTTTTAGACAATATAGAGATCGTACTTAATAAGCTGTGCAGGGAAAAAAAACAAATTATCATTGTTGGTGATTTCAATGTTAATTTTGCCATAGATTCTAGAGAGTTACAAGAACTGAATAATGTAATAGTTTCCCACAATATATCTGCACTTATCAATGTACCAACTAGAATTACGCCCAAGACAGCTACAACAATAGACAATATATTAACAAATATTGATAAGAAAAACTGTAACATCAGTGTAAATGAAAACGGAATATCGGACCATACGGAACAAGTAATTAATATTAGATTGATGGAGAAAAATGTCAATGAAAACCTTTTAGATCGTAGAACTAAAGCACCAACATATTATAGGGCTATTAATGATGTGAAAATGAACACAATGATTGAATTGCTGGAAGCTGAGAGTTGGGATTTTTTAAAGTAGGAAAACGATGTAAACCTTAACTTTGATAATTTTATAAGACATTTCATGAAGCTGTACAATCGGGCTTTTCCGCTTGTCAAAACAAAAAGAAACATGAAGAGGGAAAATAATAAGGAATGGGTTACAAATGAGATCAGAGAAGATAGTCAGAAACTGAAAGAATTACACAAGGATTCTAAATTCAACGACGATAATGCTGAGATGTACAAAAGATTTAAAAAGGTATATGTACGTAAAATTGCAAGAGCAAAACAACTCTATAATGAAAATTTGATAAAAGAAGCAGCAAATAAACCCCGAAAGTTATGGGAAATTGTAAAGCGTGAAACTGGCAGTCGGAAAAAGCATATAAATGAAAAAATTGAAATAAATGTCGGGAAGAGGGTAGTTACTGACCCCAAAGAAATAGCGGATCAGTTAAATAACTTTTACTTAAAGATTCCGCATGAGATAACCAAACACATTAAAGTAACACAGGAAGAAGAAACCAGTTACATAAATGCTATTAGCAGTAGGCCAAAGTCGATGTTTTTACTTCCTGTGAACAGTACCGAAATAATTAATATCGTGATGAAACTGAAAAATAGTGAAGCAACTGGCGTTGACTATATTAAGGTCTCAGTAGTTAAACGAACTATAAATGCATTTGTAAATATCATAACAATGTTAATAAATCAAAGTTTTTCAACGGGTATCTTCCCCGACTATCTCAAAATGGCTATTGTCAGACCTACATACAAAGGTAAAGGCCAGAAGACGGATATGAGTAGTTATAGACCACTATCTTTATTGACAATATTTTCGAAGGTGTATGAAACAGCTTTAAAAAACAGGATTACACTTTTCTTAGAAATAAATAATATACTTGACTCGGATCAATTTGGTTTTCGGCAAAATAAGTCGACATCTGATGCTGTAAACGATAGCTTGTCTTATATACTCAAGCAATTAGATCATAAAAACATTACTCTTGGTTTATTCTGTGATTTACAAAAGGCATTTGACTGCATTGACCATGCATTGTTATCTCACAAATTACGAAAAATGGGAATAAGAGGCGAACCTCTCTTACTAATTGAGTCTTACTTGAAAGACAGGAAACAAAAAACGGAAATTATATCATATAATGGAAATCATACCAGAGATGTCACTTATTCTGATCTTGGTATTATAAACTGTGGCGTACCACAAGGATCAGTCCTTGGTCCTTTACTCTTCATTTTATATATTGATGATCTTGGCAAGAATGTAAAAAATGCAAAAATAACAAAATTTGCAGATGACACCACAGTTGTAGTGTCGGGCAGAAATATTGAAGAAGCACATGAAAATATCAACACGGTTATACATGATACAAATTATTACTTTAAACTCAATAAACTGGTATTGAATAACTCGAAAACTAAGCTCATTATGTTTAACAACGCTCACAGACATTGTTGGGACGTAATTATGCCACCAATATTCAATGGTGTGGATGAGATAGGATTTGTGCAAGAAACTGATTTTCTTGGAGTAACAATTGATCAAAATATAAATTGGAGAGCCCATGTACATAAATTGGAGATAAGACTGAACAGGGTGTGCTATGCAATGAGAATAATTAGAATGCAAATAAAATTAGAATTAATTAAGGATGTTTATCACGGTTATTTTGAATCAATTATGAGATATGGAATTATATACTGGGGTAGTATGAGTGTAAGCCAAAGGATTTTCCGAGTACAAAAAAAATTACTCAGAATTCTATACAACAAGAAGAGACGATTCTCATGTAAAGGACTTTTTAAAGATTTTAAAATAATGACAATGTTTGGTTTATATGTATTTGAACTGTTAATCTTTATCAGAAAACGTTTAGAAGATGTTAGCCTCAGCTCTGATATACACAAATACAATACACGTCGTAGAAATAATATCCATCTAGGTGGCTTACATAATACTGTAATGTACGAACAAGACTGCTTGTATAAGGGCACAATAATGTATAACAATTTACCTGACAAATTGAAAATGCAAAATAGTATGAAGGCGTTCAAACGACAACTGAAAGATTATATTATCACAAAACCAATCTACAGCTTGAAAGATTTTAATGTACAATGACTAAGTTTTACTGTATATAGAACAGTAATGGTTAATGTTATCCTAGGTTTTATATGATTTATGTTTTGCTTTTATGTATTGTTATGACTTTAGTGACAGGGTTTACGTCACTCATTCAGAGTGTACACGATCAGTGTGTATGGAAGTATGATTCTATGTTTTATCATAAGCATACTCAAAATTATCTATTAGTGTACTCTGTATTTTGACGTGCCTTATATTTTCATTTTGTAAATGTAAATCCTATGGTTAATAAAGAAATCTAAATCTAAATCTAAATCTATATGCTACTGGCCACCTTTTAAGAGTGATACGAGACGAAATACAGCTGCTGCTGATTTGATGATACCCAATATGGAGACTTGGGAGCAGTGTCGAATCACCATCAGATTCAAAGCGTGTAAGCTTACTTATCAATCATCAATACAGTGATAACTTATTCTAAAATAATTCAACTGTACAAACCATTTGAAAATGGAGGCCCAAAAATGGATATATATGAACGCAGCCCAATTTAGGGTAAAATTCACTTCTATTAGGCCTATGAATACAAAAGAATTATATTGGTCACATACAAAAATCCATTGTCTGGATCCATACCGTAACATGAAAATTGCATAGGCGTACTTACATTTTACTGTTTACTTCGTTATATAGTTTACTCTAGCCTATAATATTTCATTTGTTTTGATGTTGGGATTTTAATTCTAAACTTACTATGGCCACGGCCATAGAAAACTTGAGGCGCCTCGAACGTTAAGACGTGGAAGA
The DNA here is from genome assembly GCA_907164805.1 of Brachyptera putata. Taxonomy (NCBI): domain Eukaryota; kingdom Metazoa; phylum Arthropoda; class Insecta; order Plecoptera; family Taeniopterygidae; genus Brachyptera; species Brachyptera putata. The sequence continues at coordinate 7,159,628 of OU015469.1, forward strand.
CTTCACAACAGATGTGAATAGCGACACTGAAAATTGTAACAATAGGATGCGAAAGCGACGGCCAATGAAGACGTTAGAGTCGCCGAGGAAGGCATTCGAGTCGCCGATCAAGTCCGTCGAGCATTCAAGATCCCCTATAATGAACCTGAAGCGGAAACTTGCAACTACGTCACATTTCTACACATCTTCTGCCCACCCTTTCCACAGCTCAATTCCTATCGGTCCCCCAAAAGCCTCTTCAACCCCACAAGCCAAACCCCGTCCAATATTACACATTACGCCAGAAACGCAGAAGAGAGATCTCTCGTCGAAACCATCGCAATCCATTCAACACTCGATGAGTAAGTAGTTAATTAAGGAAACTGATAACATGTTTCAATACGTATGCTTAGTTCTACATTTTGTTTTGTATTCAAATATTTCTGATAGTTGAATACAGAGAAAACTAATTAGAAAATAGTTAACTATGATTAAGTTGATAAGCCTATATTATCCATAAGATTCCCTATTTTGTTGAGAATAAAATAATTGAAGTACTGTCCTAGTCAATAAAATATGGGAATTAAACACGTATTATTATGGCCTGAACATAGTTGTTGCCATATAATAATTTAGATATGTTGTTTTACATAGGTCCTAGTTGTAGCTGTTACCGTACTGTAGTAGTTGCAGATTTATGAATTTAGTTTTCATTGCAGCCACGGACGTGAAATATTTTCATCTATATGAGAAGCTTCTAAAGAAAGTTAATGAGAACAGTATCGTGCTCCAGCAAAACAATATGATGCTGCAACAGCTTCTACAGAAGAAAACATCATCGGCACAAAGTGCCACACCCACACCCACACTTCCCACAATACAAGCCAGTAAAGACTTTGGCTTTCCTAATAAGTCAATTACGGAGTTAACTGGGCTCAATCAAATAATGCTCTCTGACAAAGAAGTAGCCAATAGGGTGAGTTATTTTTCAAATGCCATGGTAAATACCACCATATATTTTGTTTGAGGTAGGCCTAATATATATTTAAATTTTAGACCCACATAAAAATGGACATCCGTCTGCGACCGAAGCCAAAAGAGATCTGCTTCACACGCAGTGTTGCCAGACTCTATGAACGTGATTTCCCACTGAGATCATGAGAAATTCCCACAATTGGATCCAATTTAATCGCACGCACAACTTGAAAAACACGAATTATTAAAATCACGAATTAATTGATTGATTATTCACATTAACTTTGGGTTGGTTTGGGTTGGGCGCCAATGAAAGGACCTCTAAATACCCCAGCTAATAAATATTTAGGGATCCCACATAAAAAGACACAGTAACTCGGGAATAAATTAGAACAATTTATTAACTGCGAAATTACAATGTGAAAGATAGGCAGAGCATCCGTGGATGGTTACAAGACGAAGGTCCGTAGACTACTTAAAGATTACTTATAATTTTGACACAAAGTTTGCCGAAATATCATACAAACACTTCACCCTATTGGCTACTTACAAGATGGTACAGAATGATTGGTTGCTGGACTCGACCTACATTGAGTGCGCCTCCCCCAACAACATCATTGACAACAATTTCCGACAAAAGACTATTCTAAAAGAAGCTAAGTGCTGATGGACGAACCTGGTTGTAACTCAAATTTAGTTAACAATGTTTGAAACGAAGAAATGACAACCAGTATACAAGAAACCATGAAATAACAATAATAACGCATCCTCAATAAAACTAAAAGATGCTATTCATATTTTGTCGGCATTAAAACGAAAGGTTTACAAAGAATACAAAAAGGTAATAAAATATTGAATAGAAAGACCAGACGGCGTGCTAGGGTGGTCGAGGATGGATTTGGGGTCATCACAATTTCCCTCAGATTTTTCAAAAAGCTAAATCAACCATCAGAACTCCATTTGAAGTTTTATTTTCACATTTTCATGAAGACTGGTGAGAAGAGGCATTATTAGAATGTGACAATGTGAATTGAATTAATCTTTATTCTAATGAAGATCATAAAGATCATCATATATTAGAATATTGTCAACGTGGAATTATTCATGAATATGATTTGTGAGAAGAGTAGGCTACTATAATAATCTAGACACCACTCAACGCGCAAAACGAAAACTCATTCTTATAGATGGGCCTATTTCAATGACACCTTTAATTTATTTATATTGGGTTTAACACGCTGTAATAACTGGATTATGCG